>WBNO01007664.1:11508-24685 GCA_013400575.1 Peucedramus taeniatus | reverse complement strand
AAGATGGACATGCTGCTGGCCAAGGCTGGGCCAATCAGAAATGGTGGTAATGCCTCTGTGATAACAGAATTAAGAAGAAATCAAAACAAAAGTTATTGTGCAGTTGTCATTGCAGCCAGAGAAGAGCAGGGTGAGAACATGTGAGAAGAACAACCCTGTGGACACCGAGGTCATTGAAGAAGGAGGGGCAGGAGATGTTCCAAATGCCAAGATTCCCCTGCAGCCCATGGTGAGACAGCCCTGCTCCTGCAGCCCATGGAGATCCATGGGGAATGCAGAGATCCACCTGCAGCCCATGGAGGAGCCCATGCTGGAGCAGGTGGATGCCTGGAGGAGGATGTGACCCATGGAGAGAGGGGCCCTGCTCCCAGGCTGGAGCAGCCTGTCCTTGGAGGACTGTGCCCTGTGGAAGAGAGACCCACGCCACACCAGTCTGGGGAGGACTGTTGCCTGTGGGATGGACTCACACTGGAGAAGTTCATGGAGGGGACCCTACAGTGCAGCAGGGGAAGGACTCCTCTCCCTGAGCAGTGGGAGAAGCCATGGGTCATGAACTGACCATAACCCCCATTCCCTGTCTCCCTGTGCCACTGGGGGAGGAGGTAGAGCTGGGAAGGAGGGAGGGGTGAGGGAAAGGTGTTTTTAAGGGTTTATTTTACTTCTCATTATCCTGCTTTGCTTTTTTTAGCAATGAATTCACTTAATATCTCTTAGTTGAGCCTGTTTTGCCTGTGATGATATTTGGTGGGGGATCTTTCCTAGTCCTTAGTCAACCCAGGAACCCTTCATTAAATTTTCTCTCCTCTGGGCAGTTTTCAGAGGGGAGTGAGTGAGTGCTTTGGTGGGTGTCTAGCACTAGTGTCAACCCACAAGAGGCATTTTCAACATGACTCTTCTCTGTGTTCAACACCTGTACAAAAAATACTGCTGTTTTGGATACTTTGCAGGTAAATATGACCTTTGGTTTGTATTGCATACCTGCTGAATTCTATACTGCATTTGCTGATAAAACAGGCATCTACTAGCTACAGTAAACTTCTAAGTACTTAGAAGATGGTCTGCTTAAACCCCACTACTGCTTTTGCAACTTCATGGAGCTATGACCTTAGTTTCAGCTATCAGAAGACAGAACATTGAGGAAACACATTCTTGTGTAAAAGCTTTTGTTCACAAAATCAAAATTTTTCTTACAAAATTTCTCACTTTATCAGGGACACTGATAAAATAAAAATATGCCCTCTATCATTTAGAGCATGAGATGTTTACTCTAAATAACTCAATAAACTGTTATTCTAGCAAAGTGATTGCATTTTTTAATAGTTTCAAGCAGTAATGGAAATACAGAATAATGCTAGAGGTTATTTATCTATGTTTTTAAAGATGCCCCAGGGGTTATAGTGACCTTCATTCATCCACCTCTACACATAAAAGAACAATTAGAAGAATTTTGTGGTGTAATATATTTACTTTTCTTGACTCACAGTACATGCATTACCAAAATGCTAAATAAAAAAAAAAAAATTAAAATCCCTTCATATGTACTAAACATGATGGGGTTTTCTATTCTGAATACATGTTATACTGCTCTGTATTGGTGCCCCAAATTTGGTGTCCATAGTTCTCAGCAACCAGGAGCCAAATACTGTGTGAGCAATACTGCACCTTGAAAAACTCCTGAAATGTCTGAAAAATGGTCACATGCTGTACAAACATATTCCAGTGAACAAAACTGAAACTAGTCTTCACTAAATGCAAAATCAGAAAGTCAGAGTTCCCTGTTCTTGCACCTTGTCTCTGCAGCAGGACTAAAAATAGACCGTCATACATCACCTTAGTTACAAAAGTTTAATCACTGAAGGAATTATGTTCTTAATGCTCTCTCCAAGGTCTTATATCATAGTATGAAAATGTTATTTTTTAAAAATATTTAGGATGCACAACTATGAAGGCTGGTGTCGTATGGAATCTGCAGCTTGTCCTACACAGAGGTACTGATGTTCTCCCTCATATTTGTTACAGAGGTGAATAGAGATGCTTTAGACACCACAGTGAAAAAGCTTAACCATTCCAATAACTTTCTACTAATACTTTAAAAACAAAGCTTTTGGAATTTTTACTCTTAAAATTATTTCTCTGTTGTATGTGAGGAAATGTGGTTTCCCTGAGAATAAGCAGCTGTGCAATATAAATAGCAATCCTCTTCCAATTAAGAGGCAAACT
The DNA here is from genome assembly GCA_013400575.1 of Peucedramus taeniatus. Lineage (NCBI taxonomy): Eukaryota > Metazoa > Chordata > Aves > Passeriformes > Fringillidae > Peucedramus > Peucedramus taeniatus. Next base: position 22,465 of record WBNO01007664.1, on the reverse strand, counting down.
GACACCAAGACACGTTGACTTCTCCATGCTATGTCATTTATTATTAATGCAGTTTTCCAATATACATTAACGTAATTTCCTTTACAAGGTGCCCACTGTGGATCTTCTTACTTTTCCTATATGTGAAAACAATATCAGGAAGCAGAAATATGTGCACATTATTTAAACTAAGGAAGGGACAGGTGCAAAATTAAGTGATTTTTCGATAAGTAGTACAAAATGCTTACACAAATTCAAATGGGAAACTATTTAGGTATGTGTTAATGAGAGATTTGCAAGAACTGACGTCATGCAAGGATGACACAGGAGCTAGAATTCTAATAGTTTTGCAGCAAAGTTCAGGACAGTAAGTACAACATCCTGAGAAAGAATGCAATGGAGATTTGTTAGAGCACATCAGTCATTTACGAGGTCACATGGATGTTGGACGCATCACATAACAATGTTAACTTTTGTAAATCTGTGTTGTTAATCTCCTTCATTATAGGGAATTGTAAGGAAATAAATGGACCATCCACACAGTTCGATGTGTTTTACAACAACAGCAACAACAATTATAATAATAATTATTATTATGTATTATTTTATATTATGAAAACATAATGTCATTAAATATAAGTCTATTATTATATAATACATATATAGTAATAAATTACCAAATGTATATAATGAATATATAATAATATAGTATTTTCATAACTACATATTATGAAGTATTATTATGATAATTATATTAATATAGGTTGTTATTATTATTATTATTATTATTCATGTTGGGTATTCAAACATATACTTGAAATATTTATTTGAATAACTGCAACAAAAGTTTCAACTGTGGTTTGCAAGCAGACATTTTATTAGGAGTGCCTTGGGGCATTACCAAAAGGGTACATAAGGGTCATCAGTTTTATCTTTACAAGGACACGACTTAATTTTCAGCTAGGTTCTAGGGATTCATCACACCTAGCCTCAGCCAACAGATTGAAAATATTTTCTGGCTAAACTGGTCTTCAGCAGAAAGCTAAATTTTTTAATGAATATTTTCCCCAAGTACATTCCGTCATCCATGAAGAAAAGTTAACCCTTGTTTTGGCCAAATAATGGAATTCCTAGAAATCAGTAAAGATTTTCATTGTGGTTGAAGTTTACTATATTTTAGCTGAAATTAAAGACCTCTTTTCTGAATAGTGTCTTTGCAAACTGTTGTCTATCAGCAATGATTAAACAGCATCTTCTATAACAGGTCTTGGCTTTGCAAGTGCAAAAAAATTTCTTTTTTTTCAGAAATGGAGAACACATAGTGCCCTTCCCTGAGGCTTCAGGCAGCCAGGGAACCTGGCCAGTAAGGAAAAATAGCATTCTGACTGAAAAATATGTTTCGTGTGCCTGTTGTGCCAACTGGCAGGATCCATAAGACAGTGCAGGTCTCCTTTCATGGGCTCCTGTTCTTCCATTTACCCTTTTCACATCACTTTTGAGATTTCAGACAGTACTGTGTCAAGTGGACAACAGAAACCACAAGTTTTAACTGCATATAAGTAGCAGGGTAAGAGTTAGAAAAGAAATTAAAAGAAACAGGCAAAAAAATCAAGAAATCAAAATGAATCTTTAGTAGATCAAACATTCCTGCTCCCAAACTTACTGACTCCTATAATGAGATAGCTGCACCATGCTTTGCAAAGTTTTTGACATGATCTCCCGTAATATCCTAGTACCCAAGCTGGTGAGCTAGAGATTGGATATGCTCCAATCAAGTATGTGGAAAATCGGCATGATTGCAGGAATCAAGGGCTGTGTGACGGTGAGTATAGAGAGTGCTGTCTCTCACTGTGTCTCCTCAGGGAACCAGCATGAGACCCATTCTGCTTCATGTCTCTGTTAATGACCTGGACGATCGGAAGATCAGCCACAGCAAGGCTGCCAGTGATATCAAGCCAGGGGATGGCAGATAAGCTGGGGGGCATGCTGAGAGGAAGCTGAAATTCTCCAGAGCCTGTAGAAACGAGGTGTCAGGAGCCTCAGAGACAGGTCCCTGGTGCAGCACTAGAGAGAATGGGATGAGTGGTTGGAAGTTATGTTTGATAGAGCCAAAGCCAAACCCTTCATGGAAGTGCACAGTGACAGGACTGGAAGGAACAGGAACAAATCAGAACACAGGAATAAGAAAATGTTTTCATTGGAGAATTTCCACTGCATTGGAACAGGCTCCCTCGAGAGATGGTGCAGTTTTCATCCCTGGGAGATATCCAAAACTCAACTGACATCTTCAGCGACCTGATCTAGTTGGACCCTTTTTGAACAACATGTTGGACTAGATGACCTCCTGAGGTCATCCAGTCTTCCAACCTCACTTATCCTGTGATTCTCCAACTCCATAAATACTGTGTTCTCTTCCGATGCTGAAGTTATTAACACAACAAATCTATTTCCCTTTGTCAGTCAGACAACTGGTAGTTTTCATGGTAACAAGGGGAATTCCTACATCTCAATTTTCCCCTCTTGTTAGATTAAGTACCATACTTTTGGAAGATCTAAGTGAAGGTGAAGGAATTCCTGATCACCACAGGATTCTCTTTTTTTTTCCATCACGCTGTTTCTTTATCCGATGGGGATTTTAGAAGACAGTGTTCAGTAAATTGTCTGCACGAGGCTGTTAGGACCAGGAAAACATGTGGAGAGATATTTTACCATCTGCTTATTGCACAAAAGTAGCTAGAGAAAAGGAAACTACTCTTATCTCTTTTACCAGAGTTTCATTAACACCCCCTCACATAAGAAAAACTCAACATTAAATTATTATTCCTGGTTTATACCATAAAAGAGGCAATGAGTCTATATTACTGGGTTTAAAGGTATTATTATGAACCAACAAATAGTTAAACGTTTTATATTACTTGCTTTGGAAAGGAGCAATTAGGTTTTATATATCTACTGAAATCCCTTATTCTGTTTCTCTGATTTTGTGTTGCTTTTTAGGTGATTTAGAAACATACTCAGTTTCAGCAGTGTCTGTGGTGCTGTAAAACTAAGTCTTTGCTGTTTACCTTAATAGTTCTCAGATTGCATCCCACATAGTTACAAAAAGGGAAACATCAGCTATATTTACAATGTCAAGAAAGACTACTTTTTTTCCTTAAGCTTTCATCTTGTTTGCTGCCTTAAAAGCACTAAAAATGAATAGAAAAGAATTTCCTGGGGAAAACCCTGAAACACTTAGATAAAATAGAAGGAAATGACAGTGAAAGAGAATGACAGGCCTGTGTGTCATGGATGGGGGTGGGAGACTCCAAATTATGAAGCAGAGGGTAAGAAGCAAAGTCTTTCTTCATAGTCAGTGGCTAAAAAGTCATGACATTATTAATCATTTGTATAGGACAAGAAATGTGCATGGCTCTGTGCTGTGGAAGATAAACAAATAGAAGGATCTGTCATGGGTTTACATTTTAAAGGAAGGGGAAAAGTCAAAGGAACACAGTACTGTACATGTAACCATCACAGCTTTCAAGTTTTAGAGTTGAAGTTTTTATAAGGTCAGGAGTAGCTACAATTGAAAATTGCTTTCTGAGTAACTTCTATCCAAAAAAGTTGTTTCAAATCAACCTGTTTCTCTCCTGCAAAGCTGTACAGGCTTCAGTGAATTTTTTTGCAGTCAGAAAGGTTTTTAGTTCAGAAAAGCTTCAGACTACATTTTGGAATCTATTCTGAAAAAAACCCTGTTACTTGATGTTCTTAAATTATATTACATAAGTAATGTAAATTGTGCTTATAGATGTTTCTGGGCACCAAGTAGAAACATCAGTAGCTCTTTATTTATAGTGTAACTTGTGACTTAGATTTGCATTATACTGAAACATTTTGGGGACCAAATATACCAAGAAGTTGGTATATTTGCTACCAACTCTTATCCAGGTAAGTCGGGTGCTCACTAGGAAGAGTCTCCTTATAGAAGCAGCAGAGAAAGTGATGTGTGTGTCTATTTTCTCTGAGGATGAATCACAGGAACAGGGAGAGTAGATTTGGAGGCTAAGACAGTTACTGTTGTCCATTTGCTGAAAGGGAATCCTAGAAAATCTTGAACTCAGAAAGCATTTTTCTGAGGCAATGTTTCAAATTACTCTTCAGTTACAGGATTTCAGCTGGCTTTAGGACCAACACACCAGCTCACTCATGCCCCTTTCCCAGTGATGAATTAACTAACTGTCCTATTTGATTCCTAGACTGGGCTAGCTAGGGGTATGCCACACTTCCAAGCAGCCAAGAATTTACTAAATCAAAGTGCTTTTGACTCTCACCTAATAGCCATTGCTGCTAAGAGCAATTTTGGCAGAGAGGTCGCATTGTTATACCTTCTGGTTTGTGTATCATCAGCTGGAGTAATTTTTCAGAACAATGCTGGATGCTTATTACATACTGCTTCAAGCATGTCAGTATATATTAATATTACACTGAACAAATATTTCATTTCACAGAAGTAGTCAGGAAGGTTTAGATGGAAAAGATGACACTCAAATATGTGAAACAAAATTAATTTTAAAGTACCTAAGGTAAGCTGCATTTAACCTTGTTGTGTACTGTTTTTAAGTATCAAATTTTTATCTACTTTAATTCAAATTCAAAGGGAATTTAATCACGTCCTATACACAGTACTGTAGCACTTAATTATCTAAATCTGGAAGAATGCTTATCTTTACATACCTACTTGTATATAGTTCATATTCATCTTCTCAATATTCAACCTGCCAGCTGAACTCCTGCATATATAAATTTGTTTTCTTTTAACAAATACAACACTTCTAGGCTAAAAGATGCTGGTAACTATCAGGGTTCATAATTTGATGTATTGGTAGTTCTCTAACCTCAGTACAGCTGGCTAGTAGACTCTCATATAAATCTCACTTAGAAAATTATCTAAGATTTTTTTTGTTTGTTTGTTTTTGTTTTGTTTTGGTTTGGTTTGGTTTTTTTTTTTTTTTTTTTTTTTGTTTTTTTTTTGTTTTGTTTTGTTTTTTTTTTTTTTTTTTGGTTTGGTTTGGTTTTTTTTTTTTTTTTTTTTTTTGTTTAGCAAGAGATGAAACAGTAGAAACTGCTATCTGAGTCACAGACCAGCAAGGTTCTAAGGAAAGCCTGGTCTGTATCCATCAAAAAGCTTCCTTTGGGACATTCTGCCAACACAGATGATTGGTTGAGAACAGATCATAAAGGTGCATATGTGTGAGTGTAACTCGAATATAACAAAAATGCAGTCAAAAAAGAGCCAGAACCAGCCAAGGAAGTACCAGCATTATGGATGGTCCTGGTAAAGAGCCAGAGTGGAAGAGAAAGTTCTAATTTTGGACAGAACGCTGGCTTAAAACAGATTTGATTCTCTGAACAAAGAAACTGCCTCCTGTTGCTTGTCCCTACTGTATTCAAAGAGACAGAATTTTGTGTACTTTCCTTGTAAACAGAGAGCGACACACACCCCAAATTGCAAGCTTTCCAGATTTAACATGTTTTATGTAAAGACCCTTGGCTGAAAGCAGATATATACACCTCAGGGTACTTGATGTTTGATTCAAAGCTACCACTTTTCTAAAATCCACTGCCTTTTCAAACTCACCTCCTCAGCTTTTTTTACACAGTTACAAGTGAGTATTTATCCTAGGCAGAGAAAAATAGACAATTCAAGGATCTAAATGAAACTTGTTTTTTTCCTCCAAGCATACTGTGCATTGACATAAATAGCAGAACACGTCACTGTATCTTTCTCTTCTGCAGTACTCCCTGGTGATGTCAAGCACACCTCCAGAAAGGCACAGAATCATAGAATCTATATTGGGAAAGACCTTCAAGATCATCGAGGCATAACACTGCCAAGTCCACCACTAAAACGTGTCCCTCAGTACTATGTCTACATATCTTTTAAACACCTCCAGGGCTAGTGACTCAACCACTTCCTGTGCAGACTAGTCCATACTTGACAACCCTTTCTGTGAAGAAATTTTTCATAATATCCAATATGAATCTTCCCTGGAGCAACCTGAGTACCTCTTCCCTTATTCTATTATTTGGAAGAAGAAGCTGTCCCCATCTGGCTACAACCTCCTTTTAGGTAGCTGTAGAGAGTAATAATGTTCTCCAGAGCTTCCTTTTCTCCAGTCTAAGCAGCCCCAGCTCCCTCAACCACTCTTTACAGGACCTGTACTCCAAACCTTTCAACAGCTTTGTTGCCCTTCTCTGGACACACTCCGTCATCTCAACATTTTCCTTGTCATGAGGGGGCCCAGAACTGAACACAGGATTTGAGGTGTGGCCTCACCAGTGCCCAGTACAGGGAGGCAATCCCTGCCCTGCTCCTGCTGGCCACACTGTTGCTGGTACAGGCCAGGATGCCATTGGCCTTCTTGGCCACCTGGGCACTGCTGGCTCATGTTCAGCTGCTCTCACCAGCACCCCCAGCTCCTTTTCCTGTGGGCAGCTTTGCAGCCACTCTGCCCCAGCCTGTGGCACTGCCTGGGGTTTTTGTGACCCAAGGGCAGGACCCAGCACTGGGCCTTGTTGAACCTCACACCACTGGCCTTGGCCCATTGATCCAGCCTGTCCAGATCCCTCTGCAGAGCCTTCCTGCCCTCCAGCAGATCAGCACTCCCACACAGCTTGTTATAATCTGTGAACTGACTGATGGGTTTGGCTAACAATGTCTTAATTTCTGAGGAAGCTCCCTAAGTGCTGGCCTGGGCTGTTTTAAGCCAGTGTGGATTCACAGCCTACTGTGCAACTTTTTGTGAATGTCCCTTGCCTTAATTCATCTCTGGGTGAATTTTTCTGGGAAACTGGTGGAAACTAGTGGAAATGATCAGCAAGAGGTGAAAGATTCTCATGGGTCTTGACTCAAAAACACTACGGTCACAATGATGAAGTAGCTTGGAGGGAGAGTTTTTCTGCAAAAAGTATTATATTTTTTTATGAATACTTCTACTTCATTCCTGTTGTGGATTTCTTATCTTTCTAGCTTAGGCCAATAGATAGTACACTACAGAGCCCATAGCTGGCTATTACAAACTTCAAATTATTCTAATTTCCTTAAAGTCTTTCTTATTAGTGACTTTAATTTCCAGTTGCTTGATTGAACAGTAAAAAATATAAGTGTTAGGGTATAGGCTGTAACAGGTATTTTTTTGTTTCAGATGCAGACTAAAATAAAGGCTCCCCATTTCTTTCCTGCTGCTGTTCCAAGCTTCTCTTTCCCCTTCAGATAAGGACCTAAGCAGACCCCTATTCAAGCACATGGCTTATATTGATGTCATGATGTTCTTAGATGGAGCAGATACTTCTTGTTGCTGTCCTCCAGGAATAATACTGTATATCAGCTCAAATGACAAGACTAGTGAACCCATTTGTGAAACCCATTGTAGACTTTTCTTTAATAGGATTAGAAGTTTCCATGAGGATAGAAAAGAAGAGGAAGAAAGTGACCTTGTATAACCAATTTAACCAACAGGTGAGGAAGCCCTTCCTACTGGGTTAGTATTCCTAGCCAGCAAGATGAACGTAATCAAACTATGCAGTGGCACTTTGAATTCCTGTTTTGATTACCACCTTTCATGGTCTAATTTTTCCCAGGGATTTGCAGGTCACAAATTTACATCTGAACATGGAGTAAGTGCTTCTCTAGGAGCTGTAACAGTGATTCTTTATTGCAAGAACTCATTTTTGTCTTTTCCAGTTTGCCATGGGTAAATGATAGTTTTTTCTGCTGGCTAGCACAATAAAGCTGAAGTAAAGCTTTGGGTCAAGACCCATATTTTATAGGGTCAAATTGTTCTTTATCTAGCTCAGCATCTTTGACTGCACTGCTGCTCAGGCAGAAGCAGAAGGAAGTTTGCATGTCAGGAAGATTGTTTCCTATTGCAGCATGAATAGCCCAACTGGTAGCAAGTTGGCTGTGTGCCATCAAAAATTGAACAGCCAAGTCAAACTGGGTCAGGTTGACACTTTACCAGGGTAATGCTGTCTAGTCAGACATCAGCACAGGAGCATTTTCAGCTCAGAGTCTGCTCAGCCATGGGAGAAGGAAGAGAGAGCAAAGGAAGTTTGGCTGTCAGAAACCTTATTTTATCTTCTATTGTAAATACACAACTGGCAGCTGGTCAGGCATTCAAAGTTGAAAGGTCCACTGGCACCTGTTTTAGGTACATCCCTTCCTCATGGGAAGTAATGGGCCGAAAATGTAAGCTGCAGACAGCAGCCTCATCTGGGAGCTAAAGCTGTTTTTCATCTGAGCCATGGGGTGGACTATGTTGTCTTGTAAGTTCTGCCTGTGTGACTTGCCTAAGGACAAACAACTCAGGTTGGCATCATCATTGCCATCGGATGAGGCAACCAGGCCCAATCTGCTGCCCATTAAAGACAGGAGGCAGACCTGAGATGCTGTTGAGGAATGCTGAACTGTCTCCATGAAATTCTCTTTACTCTTACATGTGTTATCCTTGGCTTCTGGTAAAGCAAGTCAGTTCTGAAAATCAATTCAACTTTCCCATAGATCACGGTTTTAAAATTTACCCTTTAAAAAGCAGTATTAATAGGATGTCTGAAGACAAGAGAATTAAAATTTGCATTTAGACATGGAGAGTGCAATCTCATACACCACAAATATCAAGTTACTCTTACTTTCTCACACAGTGAACCTTAATATGCTTTGGAGCAGCGTGCAGTTTTGCTCTATATTTGGTCTTACAGTCTGACTAACATAACCGCCTACGGCTTCCCACTTGTTAAGAGGATGTGCCAGTAGCAGCTGCCTAGAGGAAAGAATAAGAAAAAAGGAAGATAGAGCAGAAGGGGAAAACAGATTGCTAGAATAGACAGCTGATGGCACTTGAGGCAAGTGATGCTATTCCCCCTTCCACAAAAGAGAGCTCCATAACAACTAAATGCCCAAAATGGACATTATCCAGGTTGTAAAGTCAAACACAAAAAGGGTAGCAGAAATAAAGGTGTGAGGAGATGGACCAGAAATTGGTTCAAATGTCTCCATCAACATAGAAAGCAAGAGAGCTCACACACTGAATGAGGGAGATCAGTCAGTCACCTTGCTGAGGGAGCAGCAGGGAGAGAGACATTCCCGAGGGCTGAAGGGAAGAAGTGCTGTTTCCCCTGATCTTGGAGCTAAAGCTGAGGGTGGTATGTTTGCTTTACAGGTATTGGAAACCCATAACAGTAAAATGAGAAAAGGAGCACAAGGACTAGATAGCTTTGTCAGATGGTTGCTGAAGGTGTTATGAGAATGTTTTGTAGCCTGCAGTTGTGAAGGACCTAAGAAAATGCAGGTAGAGCTAAATGAAGGGAGGAGCCAGAAGAGGTGAAACACACAATTGTGTCTCAGTTATGACTGCATTTTTCTCCCCTGATTGCACTATGGGGCTGGTTTTCAGCCTAACTGACTCAGGAGTGAATACACTCCTGAGTGTATTCATGCTTTCCTGAAAGGCACCTTTCCCAAAATAATTCCAGCTACTGTACAGAGCGGGTCTAATCAAGACCCTACCTCTTGCATCCACTCAGACTGAGCTTTATGGGAGGAAACTATAATTGCTGACTCATGATAGACATGGCATACAGATGTAGTTCTCTTTTGTATACTTTTTTCCCTAGAGCAAGGCTGACCCCAAATTTGCTGTGTGCCACAGGGCAACCCTGACCACTTTCTCCCTGGGAGCCACAGTGTCTGAAGCTTGTGACCCTCTGTCACAGCGGGGAAAAGCCTCACATCTCTCCCACAAACCTGACTGCAATGGCTTATATCCCACAAGACCAAGATGAAAAGGTTTTGTTCCATAACCAGCTTGCAAAATAAAGGAGACTCCTTGGCTGGAGAGGATAGGGCTGCAGGGTGAGGGAAATGTGGTTCTAATGAAGGTCTTGCCTCCAGGCATCCTCCTGTGTAACTGAATCAGAAAGTGGCAGGAGGGTCAGAAGTGAGAAAGTACAAAATAGCAAAGAAAAAATGCCGAGTAAGTCTTGAAAACCTATAAAACCTAAATAAAACATATTTAATTAAATGGTTTTGGATGGCTTTCAGGTTTGAACAGTGTAGGACAGCTTTCTACTTCTACTTGGTGGATAACTAGGCCTTGTCTTCATGTTAACGACATAAAGCAGCTCTAAAACAAAATAAGCTTTAGGGATGTTTACTATAGAGTTTGGAAGGCATTTAATATTGCTAAGATTATCTATTTTATTAGTCAAGTAGACCTCCAAAATGATTATGCTCTCTTTCCCTGCTGCCCTAACGCTTTTTGTATGACTCATGGATATTTGGGACAAGATTTTAAGACGAAAATTTGAAGACGCTTGAAAACAAAAAATCAAAATGGGGAAATTTTCTGTTGTACAAGCAATTGCTCCTCTCCTTAAGACAACACTGTAATTGAGGTGCTTGAGTTGCAGAAAAGAGAATCACAGAATCACTAGGTTGGAAGAGACCTTCAAGATAATCGAGTCCAACCCATCCCTAACACCTCAACTAGACCACTGAGTGCCACATCCAGTCTTTTTTAAAACATATCCAGGGATGGTGACTCCACCACCTCCCCAGGCAGACCATTCCAGTACTTCATCACTCTTTCTGTAAAAAACCTTTTCCTAATATCTGACCTGTATTTCCCTTGGCTCATTTAAGACTCTGTCCTCTGGTTCTGTCAGTGCTGCCTGGAGAAAGAGACCAACCCCCACCTGACTACAGCCACCTTTCAGGGAGTTGTAGAGAGTGATAAGGTCACCCCTGAGTCTCCTTTTCTCCAGGCTAAACACCCCCAGCTCCCTCAGTGATTCCTCACAGGCCTTGTGTTCCCAGCCCCTCACCAGCCTCGTTGCCTCCTCTGGACGCGCTCAAGCGTCTCAATGTCCTTCCCAAACTGAGGGGCCAGAACTGGACACAGCACTCAAGGTGTGCCCTCACCAGTGCCAAGTACAGGGG
>WBNO01007664.1:0-11389 GCA_013400575.1 Peucedramus taeniatus | reverse complement strand
GAGGACACCGCTCCGAAAGGACTGGAGTACCAGGGGACCCTGCTTGTTTTCTCTTTCTCTACTGGATTTCTCTCCAGAGGAAGACTGAACACATTTTTCTTCGCCATTGGACTCTCATATAGGACTATCTCACCTCATAGAACTGTATTCACTGCTCAAGGAGGATTTCATCTGGACTGCTTTCACCGCCCTGATACCCAGGGTGTCAGGTCACATCCCTGACTCTGTCAGGGCATTTTCTGAGGTTTTGTTGCTTCTTTGTTTTTGCTTGTCTCTTAGTGCCATTACATTTGTATTTGTCTTTGTTTTGTCTAATATTCCTAGTAAAGAACTGTTATTCCCACTCCCAAATCTTTGCCTGAGAGCCTCCAATTACAAAATTATAATAATCTGAGGGAGGGGGTTTACATTCTCTATTCAAAGAGAGATTCCAGCTTTTGCTGGCAGGTACCTGTCTTTCAAACCAAGACACTGTACAACAAACCCACGTATATGCAAAAGCAAGTGTTGATTTGCTGGCCGTGCTGCTTTATAAGGCTGTTGCTTTGGGATGATAGGAACAGGATGAAACCACTCTTCATAATCTGATTGCAGAATTTAATGGTTTCTGTCAATCCAAAGGGACTGGATTTGTTAATTCGTTAACTGTACTGTTAATTCATGAGATCTAAAAATAAAAGCAAAATTAACAATTTTGACCGCTCCATGCAAATCTGTATGTTCTGACTGCGTGCTTTTACTCGCATATTCACTCTGTAATCTGAGAAGTGCAAGCTGTGAAACAGATTTTAAAATTAATCTAAAATTGAATAATTTTAATCTAAAATTGATTAAATCCTAATTTTGCTTTGTAGCAAGGACTGTGGTACTGTACTCACAGTATTGTCTCTTGAAAATGGTAAAGACACCTGTGGCAGTCATTCTGTCTGCTCATCCATCACACTGGGCTGCTCCTTTTTCTTTCAAGAATTTCATAAGAAAAGGATAGAAATGGCTCTGCAGCAGTGCTCTCAGAGATCATCCTGACCACTTAGAATCCCTTGTAGAAAGGTGATTGGTGTTCTAAGCACTAGGGTCCAAAGGAGTTAATGAGAACAAGTAAGATGAAAAGAGAATAAACTCTTTTTTTTTAAATAAAAAAAGAGCAGAAAAGTAAGAATTTTGCTATTTTGCCACTATCTGTCAAAAACATATGCAATTAATCTTTCACTCTCCTCTATATGCATAATAGGATCTACACAAAAATTGGCTTTACATGAAAGCCTAAAAATGCACAATTAAAGCCCTAGATAAAAGCCCTAAATAAATCTGTAAGTATGCAACAGGAAGGAGTAGTGGTGCGTTTTCGTGCTGTACAGGTATTGGATCTGCTGGTACAAGTCAGGTAGGAAGACCACTGATGTCACTGCTGAAATCAGGAATGCTAATGCATGTCCTCATCAGATATTCATTAGTGAAATGGTCCAACTATTTAAAATATTTCTGTCTTACACCTTCATGTTACAAAAGAGTGGGTTGAACAGGCAGCCCAAGCATGCCTCATCCCCTACAGAGTGAAATTAGGCAGGTTTGCCTAACCTGGGCATAATACATTTAAAATGAAGTAGCAGCAGTGTAATGGGTGACATTTGCACAACGCTCCCTCATGATCCATTCTGCCAGCTGGCTGGGGGTGGTTCCTCCCACAGAGCGCTGGTAACAACCATGTACGAGCCACTGTGGTCGTGAGCAACCCCAGACATTTCTGTAGGAAACATTTCAGTGGAATTAGTTTTGCTGGTGTCTAATCTTGACTGTTCATGTGAAGTCCGCCTCATACAATCCTTTTAGAAGGATTAGCTACTACTGCTATGCAGTAGCTTTCAGAAAAACTCTCATTAGGGAATGGCTTTTGATGCTTTCCACCAAAGTAAGATCAAGCTTCCAGGCAGTGTCTGCATGCATTATATAGGTTTATCAGACCCATATAATTTTGGACCTGTCTGATCTTGGTGCTGCTCTCCAGGATAGATTGTACTAGGCACAATACTGTTTCAATTTTAGTGTAACTTTCTTCACAGCAAGACTGCACCACAGTTGTCAGTTGTTATTTTATTTAGGTTGCTGACTAGCTTTATAACCTGATTTTGAAAAATCATCTTGGCCTTTGAAACAAATAGAAAAATCATGATTTATTGTTTCTAGAAAAGTCCTATAATTTTTAGTAGAAATTCTGTAAAGAATAAAGCAACTTGCAGAATTCCCTTGCAACATATCACTCTGTGATATGAAATATTCTTCTGGGTTTATATATGCCACTTATCTTGTATAACTGTATTTCTTTAAGAGACATTTATGTGACACCTTCTCTGACATTATTAGACAATTCCTATCTCCCTTAATTTCACAGAAGTAACATAGAAATATCTTTCTAGTTTTCAAACAACCCCATCAATGCCAGTTTTACTATAACCCATTTTTTAGTTGGCTAATCAGTGTCTTGAACATAATCTATTCATCAGTGATTTTCCATTCAGAAGTGTAAGGGTATTTAATTCTGAAAAAAGTGCAGTACAATCAGAGAATCCCAAATCCAAAAACACGAGCTAACATTCTCTACTAATGAAAATTGATAGAGGTCTTTTGAATAAAATGTTCCCATTACAAGAAATATGTCAGTACGGGAAATAATTCAGTAAAGGGAAAGTCTGGCTTCACCCAAATTAAATCATTTCTGTCATGGGGTAGATGTAAAGCATTTTTTCAGAGAGGGTAATCAAAATAATAGAATACCAAAAGACTTATTCATAAGGTATCTGTTCTCTGTTCAGCTGTACTTTCATTACAGGCAATCATTAAGAAAATTAATGCTATATGATTCATCATATAGTATATACCATCATGTCACACATTATCATATATAGAAGCAGCATTAGCAATGTGTTTCATCATTTGCAAATACTGAAATTACTGACATCCTGCATGTGTTTTTTAGATCAGATTTTTGCTTTAGGAATCAGTGGGTAAATACATTCAACTGTACCACACTATATGAGCCTAAGAGGATATTAACGGGACAAATTTGGTAAGAGGTTGTGTAATAATTTGACTGTCTCCATACCTTTAGATACTCTGGGCCTTTCAAGATGTCACTATTTTCACAGAAATGCTCCCCAGGAGCATTTGAGAGGCTCTCTTTCTCTTCTACATAATTTCTGATGGTTTGAAAATGTAATTTAAGACTTAAGTGAACATGACTCAGTTTTGAACTAAGTTGAAGAGTAAGTTTGTGCAAAATACCAAACATATATTTTTCTAAATCATATTTTTGTGACTGACGAAGGAGATTCACTGATACTGAGTCACATTGTCACTCTCCAATATATCCTCATCCTCCTCATGTAGAGGTAGTCTATAATCCTAATAATAGTTGTTACCTACCATCAAAGCATTAGGGAAAACAAAAGAAAATGGGGAAGAAAATATAGGCTTAGTTCTGGGGCTTTTTTTTTTTAGCCTTCAGCATATATTTATAGTGTTTGCATAAGTCTTCTTCCACTTTTTAAGGCATATACCTCTGAGAATTAGAAACAGAATAAGTATCTTTGTTATTATTTATCTTATAGCAAACATTCCTGTTGCTTTCTCTGTGCTCAAAAAGTTTGAAATGCTCTCTGTGAAGTCTGATGATATCAATTCAATCAGGATCTCATTTGAACAAACAAATTCAAAAGGTTAATTAGTATTTAAAAGTGACTCCTTCCTTTAGAAAAAGTAACATTAAGTCTCTCATTCCATTCTTCTGTTTATTCCTTAAGCTATAATGTATTTCTTAACTTATTTTCTTAACTTCATTCTTACAATACATCCGGTTGTTTTTTCCTCTCCTTTTACATGATGCAGTTCTTAAAAAAAATCTCTAAGAAAAAGATCTTTTTCTTTTAGCTTGTGTGAAGCCAAGTTGACAAATGCTGTAATCACTCCACAGCATTTTTTACGTTCTCTGTGTAGTCTGTAATAATCTCTCTGCCTTAGAGGACCTGGCAGCTCTTCTGCTCTTGCCTTCTGACTGGTCCTCCATATTGATTTAGCCTTCCCTTTACAAGAACCACTCTTCAGTGGTGCTCACAGAAGAATGACTTTGTCAGACCAAACCCATGCATTTGCCATATAAAACACCTAGAATGCCAAGAACTCCATATCCATTTCAATACAAAGTACAGCAGCTTCTCCAGTACATATTTATTTGCTTAAATTAATACAATACATCATACATGCTTTTGCTATTGAGATAGAAAGCCAGAAACTGAAGATTCACATATAGTTGGTTCACTTCATGAGCTGTGGCTTTAAATAGGAACTCAATGTTCTACATGAAATAAATATGCAACACATTATTTGCAAAATCTGTTAGGAGTACAAAATGTTAGCTCTGTTACATCTTGTTCAGCTAAGCAGACATGACATTTTCAAAATTGTTAATAATTATTAAAATTTCTAGGAATAATAAATACGGTACTTATATTACTTCTTAACTGTACACTCAAAACAGCAGAGTCCAGCAGCACCATATGAAGAGAGAAATCAAAGAATAGGTAATAGACAAACACAAAGTTGAAAAAGGTGGGTGCAGTAGCATTACTTGGTCTTTCCAGTAACTTGTTTTACAGGAAACAGCATAGGATAAACTTTAATTACGATATTATTACGAAGTATTTTACCCTTTGAGCTTCTGAACACAGAGCACCTGTCTTTGCTGTCACAAACTGAAGGCTGTCTGGCAGCCAGGAAAACTCAGTTTCACAAGATGGCCGAGTCCTTGTGGCCAGACTGAAAACACCTTGTTCCAAGGTCACGTACAACTTCACTTTCCCTGTAAATATGTTGTCTATCTTCTCCCTTAAACTTTACTAGCCCAGATTTTGGGTTTTCCTCCACCTACTCTGTGCTCCAAAGTGTCTTGCAGAACTCTCCCTGATACCCTTAACATCAGAAAAGCCCCTAACTTAACAAACCACATGCTTTCATTTGCCCAGACTCTTTATGGTAGGGCAAATTTATCTTTCCTCAGCCTGACCTCTGGAAGCATCTCAGCTGCGCAAGTTTGTAGCCTCACTTATTTGCTGTAATGCTCTCCCAAAGGATGAAACACGGCTGCATAAACAATGCAGGGAAATTGTATAGATGTGCTTTTATATAGAGGTGGTGGAGACTGGGCTTTAGTTTCATGTGTCCCCATAAACTGAAAATCCAAATAACAGTGAATAATAGTAAGATAAAGACTTTTTTTTTTTTTTTTTTCCTACGACATAGCTAGAGGACGATAGATAAACTCAAATTAGGAATGAGAAAAAGAAGAAAATATATCCCCTAATGTCCAGGACACAGGCAATGTCTCTATTGGACTTCTGAGCCTCTACACAAGGCAAAATAAGGAAGCTAATCCCTTGAAAATTACAAATGGGAAATAACTTCATTATGAGAGCAAATTTCTATAAAGCATTTTCAAAGCTATTAAAAAGCAAAGGCTGTTACTGTCTGTTCCCAAAGCGGTGCCAATGTAAATAGTGTGAAAATAACTTATGTTTGAAAAGCAAGGTGCTTCACAATGAAGGCTGTAATTTCACTTTTAATTTGTCCCTTGAGGCCTCTTTGTAACAAGTGTCTTAGACCCATTTACATTATGTTCTACAGTAGGGAGTACTGTCATCTCCTAACCACTTTGCTTGGGTCACTTGGCACTGTCTTCTTACCTCAGTAATAATTTTGTTTGTAATTCCTCTTATTGATAATTTACAGTTTTAAAGTAGGCTTTTACTATTCTACCATGAATTAGACTTGTGTGTTTGAGAATTAGCTTATATGACTGTGTCTGGGCAGAATGTCAAAGTCTCATTATGAAGAAATATTCTGCTTTCTAGAAAAATGAGATGAAAAAGGGTTCACATTATTAATTACTTGTAAATAGTATTGTCATTCTGGGACTTTTTCCAGCTGTCTGTATGTGGTTGTCAGGTGCTTCTGCTCCAGTGAGAACTGCACCTGTAGAAGTGGGTAAATTGCCTGCAGTGAGTGTGGTTGAAGGAGTTTGGGTTAACCACTTAGACAACACAGAACTGTCTGCAGTGATTTCCTTTCCCAAGGACACATCTGGCACATTCTCTTACAAGGTCAGTAAGGAAACTCTGGACTGCATGCTTCCAATAGACATAGTTTTTGCAGTTGCAGAATCACTGAAGCATTTAGGTAAGAAAAGACCTCTAATATGATGAAGTCCAACCTTTGACCAATCACCACCTGGTCAACTAGACTGAGTGCTACATCCAATCATGAACATCTCCATGGGATGATGATACATCCATCTTGAACACCTCCAGGGATGACTGACTTGTTGCCCTTCTCTGGACATGCTCCAGCACCTCAATGTCTTTCTTGGAGTGAAAGGCCCAAAACTAAACACAGGATTTGAGTTGTGGCCTCACCAGTGCCCAGTACAGGGAGGCAATCCCTGCCCTGCTCCTGCTGGCCACACTATTGCTGGCACAGGCCAGGATGCCATTGGCCTTCTTGGCCACCTGGCCACTGCTGGCTCATGTTCAGCTGCTCTCACCAGCACCCCCAGCTCCTTTTCCTGTGGGCAGCTTTGCAGCCACTCTGCCCCAGCCTGTGGCACTGCCTGGGGTTGTTGTGACCCAAGGGCAGGACCCAGCACTGGGCCTTGTTGAACCTCACACCATTGGCCTTGGCCCATTGATCCAGCCTGTCCAGATCCCTCTGCAGAGCCTTCCTGCCCTCCAGCAGATCAGCACTCCCACCCAGCTTGGTGTCATCTGTGAACTGACTGAGGGTGCACTCAATCCCCTCATGCAGATGGTCAACAAAGATATTATACAGGGCTGGGCCCAGTACTGACCCCTGGGGAACACCACTGGTGACTGTCTGCCAGCTGCAGACAGTCTCCATTAATCATCACTCTCTGGGTCTCACCATATAGCCAGGTTTTTACCCAAACAAAGAGTTCATCTACCCAAGCCATGAGCTGCCAGGTTTTCCAGGAGAATGCCTTGGGAGATAGTATCAAAGGTTGTGCTGACGCCCAGATAGAATACATCCTTCGGTATTAGTGGCTGGGAGCTGAACTCTGTTAAAAATGTCTCCTTTGCTTCATTGGTCTGGACTGCAATTGGTATGTAATACTTTGTTTCTTTCTCGATAAGGATTGTCTAGCTGTCCCATGGCACTCTCCAAATAATAGACGAGACTTTGCAATGGAAGGGCTGTGTACTTTCCTGCTTTACACACCACAGGAGTGAAGGACTTGCTAAATTCCACCCACCTGCATGAACACCTTTCTAGAAATTGTGAAGAAATTCCTTGCTTGTTCATCTTATCATGTGAACTAATATATCTGGAAATGTGGAGTGGACTGATATTGAACTATGCATGGTGGGAAACTACACTACCAAGAGGGAGACAATTCTCAGAGTTAGTGACTCCCAGCTCTTGGCTGTATACATGTCCAAATGGGAGCTTTGGTCTGGCAGAGACAAGCTAGTGCCAAGAAGTTAACTGAAGGAGTTGCTCCCATTTCTGAGGGACCATCTACTACACCATGCTGAACTTCTACCTGATCATTTCCCCTATAGTCTAAGAAATAATACAGTTACACTCGTTATTCTAAAAATTTCCTAATTTTTTTACTTGACCACAATGTCTTCCTTGAAAGAAAGACGGCTCCTTTTTCAATAGGCATCATCTTACAGCTAAAGCAAGGAGGAGGAATGTTTGTGATAGAACAGTTAATCCCTGAAGAAACATGACTATGTACCTCTAAAATACACCTCAAAGACTTTTTAAATTCTAGCTTTAAAGTGACCTACCTTCCAGTTCAATTTGGCATGACTTTTTTAAAAAATTTGCACATCAGACATAGAATTAATTAGAAGAGTCACCTGGATGTTACTCTTTCTTTTATCAACAGCTTTTTCTGCATGAATTTCTGCATATGTTATGCCATTTTTGAGCCTTGAAAATGAAAACACTGCCTGTAGCCTTGGACTACACAAACCCAGTTTTACCTGCAGAATAAGGACTTTGCCCTGTGAATGCTGCCTAACTGGTAGGCATGAGGATCATTAATTTGAGAGGTGTGTGTTTTCTTATAGGGGCAGAGAGCGGCAGCTACATCTAATGCAGACTATATTTAATTACAACTTGTTATATAGAGAGCATGATTGCAATGCATTTCAGATCAAGAACTTGGCAGGTAAGTGAAGAAGGTAGTATATTTGGAAGAGATGTACCATATATATGGATTTTAAACTTTTAATCTGGGATGTCCAAAGGACATAGGACAAATTTTATGATTAATTAAATTTTTATTTCCATGTAAGCAATAAGATGATGCAGGGCTGCTTTTTTGTCCTTCTTGAAGATGCGGGAACTAATATGCTGTTCAAAGTATTCATTTAATTAATGAAAATCATAAGGGTGATTTTTACCTTCTGAAACAAAAATTGGCCAGATCTGTGTATTCCAAAATTATCCTTACTAGTCATGATAAACTGAAGAGATAAACGGTAAAGCTGCATAATTTTTTCAATTAAATTACTCATACTGTGTTATGTGTAACTGTGGCAGGATTGTGAATGCTGCATGCTGATGCTGCCCAGTACATGTATTGGTCTAAGCAGGCACTAGAACAAAATGTCAAGACAATCTATGCTATTTCACTTCAAGAATTTCTGAATACTCCCATACTGGCTGAAACACAGCAAAGCACGAACATTCCTTGTGCCAGAGAACTAGCTTTTGTAATAAATTCCAGTCCTTTCAAAGCCTTACAGAACTGTCCTTTACTGCCTCCCAAGACATTCGTTTTTCTTATTATTATGTTTCCCATTTCTCATTCTAAGTAGTTGAACTAGGTCACTTCAGTAAATCAAAGTATTTGGACTGTGTTAGTTCTGAATGTTTAACAGCATTTTCATGTATGCCATGTTTAATAGTCCTCTGGCTTATAATGTGAAATACTTTGTATTTTCAGATATTTTTGAGGCATATGGTTAGAAGTGTTCATGCATATTTAGTCAGATAATAAATCAGATGCTAAAGTATGTTGCTTTCTGCTAAGTAGAAAATTGCATGTAAGTATCTATCCCCATATAATAGGAAGTAAACTTCTGTACCCAACCCATTGTCTGTTATACATTAAATGGATAAATATGAAAGTGTTATTTTTCAATATCTATTGCATTTCTTGGTGATCTCAAGCTGCTTTATTCTTGTAATGTATGTGGTTTACTCTATATTATTTTTAATAATTTGGCTTATTTTTTTCTAAATATTACTACAGACTTCCAGGTTTAGTAGCTTACAATTCATGCTAAAATTTATCTGGTTACCATTTTGCAGCTGTTTTAAAATGTCCATTTTAAATGCCTATAAGCATTGTTTGTTTTTCCATTTTTCTTTCCAGCAATTCTTTCAAACTCTTGTTCCTGTGCTTGAAATACAAGTAATCAGAGAGAGAGTGACCAAGTCTGGCCTTTTCAAATGATCTAAAGCTGAGATGTTCTTTGTTGTTTGCAAGCTCTCCCTCTCCACGTCTCTCCTCTTTGTCTGAATTTCCTATTCTCTTCCCCAGTCCTCCCTCACTTAACACCTCTTCCTTCTCATTGCAGCAGGACTCTCTGAAGTCCTTCATCATGCACTCAGGTTTGCCAGAGAGATCTTGAGCCATGTACAGCTTGTTGTCATCATGATGGTACGTGGCAGGGCTGTACCGCTCTGCCTCATAGCAGTTGTCTTCCTCTTCTTCCTGGCATGAGCTTCCCTTGGCACTCTCACCATCAGAATGAAATGAGACTCCCTTCCCTTGGCTTTTCTGGGAAAGATCAAATGGCTCTTCCTGTTCCAAGCTTCTCAATACATTTGTCTGGGACAGAGTAATCCTTCCTCTTCCAAAACCTTGTGGTCCAAGGGGAGGAGAAAAGGAAAAAAAATTATATAGGAAATTGTACTACTTGGTACATGGCTAAAAAACAAAATCTGAGGTGCCATTGTATTTCATTTTTTACCTTTGTCTTCCATCCAGCTACCTCCAAGTACTTCACTGTTTACATCTCATGGCATCTCCTTTGAGATGCTGCAAAAATGAGTACTATTGTATACACTTCACAGCCAGGTTAAGACACACAAAACATTGTTTTGTACAGCCAGACTCTGGACGATGCAGCTGGGAAGAGTGAAATGGTCTGGTCTTTTGTAAACTAAATTTTGCCAATCAACCTACTCACTTCCTCCTTCCTATTCTTTTTCTAAAAGAAAACTTGGATCTAAAGCATCACAGTCCATAATCCAAGTCCAAGGTTTTGTATCTTATGTTTCAGAGGAGTGGAAGAGACTAAAAACATGGTAATATAATTGGTCTATGGACACCGTGGTTCAAATTTAATACTTTAAAAATGAAAAGATAACAGTGTCAATAGTCTATTACTCTCCTTAATTTTTCCCCTTTCATCCACTGAGAGACAATCAACTGAAAAGCTCTATGCACCAGACAGTGCTTCAGCTTAAGGAAATCATTATAAACAAATGATCATTATGAGCAGTGTATATGAATATGCATCTAATCCCGGGTCTAATTTGTTTTAGTATTTGTCAGTGTCTTCCCTCTTCCTGGAAATACAGATTATCCAAGCGGCATCTGTGGACTCAAATATACTCCAAACATCATCAGGATATATTAAAAGGAATTCAGATACTGCAGGCATAGGCCAGCTTCATTAAAGACTAGTGACAATACAAGGTGAGGGTTTCACCCAATAGCAAATACCTGTGAAAGTCACTATTTTACCTGCTTTTGTTTTTCTTTGTTTTTTACTTTCCCCTCAGTAACTGAATCCAGTTTCTGAAGGAGCTATGCAGATTCGCTAGATAGCAGATGTTATTTTGCAACAAGGCATATTTGTTAAAGATTCATAAGCGGGTATCAGGCCTCACAAATTTTCTTCTATCTGATAAGGCTCAGGGCCGCAGAATCTCTGTACAATGAAAAGCTCTTAGGCAATCTCCAATTACAAGCTACTGTCTAACTAGCATGATGCTGTAGGAGATTTACAAAAAAAAATACTTATTTCATTAGCCATTATGATATTCATAAATTTTACACCAAATGTCATTAGAGTAAGTGTTTTACACATGTGCTAAAGTTTGAATATATGAGGAATGCCAAGAAACCTTGGCCACTAAAGAATTATTTATCTGCGAAATCTTAAAAAATATATCTTGGATACCCAAGCCCTCAAAAAAATCTCCCTAATTCCCCCACTTTAGATAGCATTGATCTGTTTACACTTATAAGGATGACCTCAGGAAGTATATGTGGTAGGTGGCAGACAGGAAATGT
>WBNO01007663.1:0-10530 GCA_013400575.1 Peucedramus taeniatus | reverse complement strand
TACAGGGTACAGTCCCAGGCCTAGCAATGCTAGACTGCTGCCCTTGCATTCTGTTTTCTGTTGCTATAAAAGTGACTTTATATATTCCTTTTTCAGCACTAGCACCTTAAAGAAAATGTGTTAAAATCCTTCCTTAATTTGAGAGTAAATGCTGCATCACCAGCTGAATCTCTGAGAAGTACAGAGCTGCGTGATTTAAGTGCAATTGACTGCATTATGTGTTAGCAGTTTGAAAGTCAATATTTTTTATAGTCCTTTTTTTTGTTGACATGAAAAAATGGCCACTTCTGATTGCATACCCCAGTGTGTACTTAGGCTTATGGATTTCAGAAAATTGCTTGTATCTGGAGTGTCCCTTAACTGATGCCTGATGTATACCTTAATGCTTATGTGTCAATATAATTGTGTAAGAAACAGGCTCTAAAGAAAACTGTGCTGCTTGCTCTGCTCATCTGAATGTAGGCAAAAATCTGCTCAGCAGGTCCTTATTTAATGATGATGCAAGAAAAACTTGGTTGTTGGTGAATAACAGGCAGGCAACATCATTCATGACAAATTACTTTTCTACACATGTGGAAAGTGTTGATCTTGAAAACTTTGCAGTGGTTGTATTGTTTTGTCCAGAAAATCTGTTTTAAAGGAAGTTTTATAGGCAATTATTTTTTTCCCTTTTCCTCCTCCCAGATTTGATGAAGAGTATTTTCAAGCATATTTTACACTTTGAAGCAAGTCATACTGTAGTCTTTTACTGCAGTCTTTTCTGAAAGTCCTGATGAGTTAGTTCTCTTTTGTAAGAGAAAATTATATATGAGGGTGTCTGCTGTATCATATGCAGGTACCATTTTTGATAACTTAATGCAGTTTCTCAGTGCAGTGGTTCAAACATCTTCTGAAAAGCAGTGAAGGGGAAAAAACCAAACCATGACAAAATTGTTTTAGCAACAGACTGAAGTGTTAAGCACTGAAGAAAAAGTTAAACATGCAGATCTAAACATCCTTCCACATTGCTTAAAACCCCAAAGCAGCTTTTTCTTGCTGTCTTCTTTATGCCTGCATAATAAACAAAATGTATTTATTCATCATTGGCATCATCTGTAACTGGCTTATAAATAGCAGAAACACCAAACTTGCCCAGCTACCTAGTCCTATGCTTTGTGCTTATACTTAAATGCACTGGGAGTGTTAATCTAGTGGTTACAGAAAGTTTGAAATGTATTTAAGTAAAATAGTAGCATATTTTAAGTACAATATTTAAAGATGCATTCAAAAGGTGTACATCATATATTCTTTTAATACTGAAAGAAAAAACTGAAAAGGAAGATTGAGAAATACAAATATTCACTAAACTATGCCACCTAAAGCAAATTGCATTCTGCATATCCTTGTCAGGCACACAATTTTGACCTCAGAGAGATGTTGTAGGCCCCAGTGCAGTCCTTAGAGGAAAAAAGCTGTTTACAGAGCTGATTAATTGTGACTTTAACTGAGTGGTTAAGGATTTAATCTTCTTGGACAGTAGATTTCCATTTTTCCTCAAGAAGTAAGCTCTCCCTACCAATGAGTTAGCTTTCATTTTTCAGACATGAAGGCATGTTTTGGAAAGCACCTTGGGAAATACAGAGTACTAGAAACGTTTAATGATCCTGGAACCAAGTAATCAAAAATTCAGATTTTTTCTTTTTAGTACAAATCACAAAAAACAAAAGATGTTGCAAGATCAAGGAAAGAACCTAATTTTTAGTGTTTCAGAATAATTCTGAAATTATTTGTCCGTGTATGAAATACATCAACAGCACCACAGCTGCCCTTCCTGAAGGTGACAGGAAAGAAAAATGTGATAAAGGTCAGACTGTCAGGCAGCCTATTATGAGCAAAACACTTTCCTAGGACAGAGCCTCGCCAAGGGTGGGCTGGTTCCACCTTGACATTACAGCGTCTGTCAAAAGGAAAAACAACTCATGACTCCAGGTAATAACTGAAGGTAGTAAAAACAACTCATTTGCCCTATTTCTTCCATCTCTAGGGGGAAAAATACATCAAGCTACCATGTAGCAATCATATTAAAAAGTTCTGCACAGTTGCCTCAAGCAGTTGGTTGAGGTCTTTTACTTTATTATGAAATACACAAAAGTAAAAGCTTATCTCTAAGTTTATGGAAGGAGCCCATGGTAAATATATTTGAATTTATTTTGTTTTATTCAGTGTTGAACGTAGTCATATTTGGTGAAAGAGCAATAAAAATGGAACAGTAAAGATGTGTACCTTTAGAGGTAAATTTTTAAAATTCTCTTTTAAAATTTTAGAGAGAAATATACAGAAATAAAGAGAAGGAAAGAAGACAGAATGACTTTCTAATCAACTGAATTTTCAAACCTGATAAAAAACCTCAGGTGTGCAAGGTTTATCTGTATAAAACTACATGAAAGATTAGCATTGGTTGCAGAAAGTTTTGTTAATATCATTTTGATAAAAGGTGTTTTCCTTGAAGACCTAGCTTTGAATGGAAATATTTTTGACATGACATTGATCAATGATTTTGGCAAAGGTTATATCTGAAATATACCTAGATTTTTGAATTTAAACCTATGAATCAAAAGCTAAGAAGAAAAACTACACAGCAAACTTGATCTCTGAAAACTGAGAAATGGCCTTCAAAGAAGAGAATTCAGCCCCGTCTCACATACCCATTCTCCTCTGATACCCTGTGTGCCAAAAACTTAGAGGAAACAGAGGAAAACTTACACCTTCAGGTAAATTGTTCTTTAAGCTGGAAGGCTCCAACTGCCACAAGTGTCAGGTGTCTCTTTTGCAAATGATTCCAGTAGGATGCACTTTCTTGAGTGCAGTGCTGCAAAAAATGTCTTTTAGTTATTTGTTCATGCTGCAGTATTATTTTCTCCCTTAGATGGCAATTCTTTTCTGCCCATGCAACTTTTGAGGAGGTTTGTAGCAGTTGGTACATGACAGCGTTTAGCATGCTTTAATTGGAGTGTTTACATGCTTGTTACCAAAGGTATGTTAGTTTGATGCTTTCTTGTATAGCTTTAGTCCTGCAAAAAAAAAGACCTAAAAGTCTAAGGAAAGACTGACACAGCAGTCCTATTTAGACTATTGAATGTGCTGATCACTTAAGACTTGGCTGCATTGTTTCTTTACTGCCTAAATTCCCATTGGCAGGAAGGACTAAAAGTGTGTATCACTGCTAGTTGCAGATGTCTAGAAAGCCTACTGTTAACAGCAAAAAATACCAGAAAACCTTGGCTTTTGTTTCCACAGCATTAGCTTTCACATCATGGTCTCAAGAGTACTGTAAGGTGCAGGTGTCATTGTAAAAAGATAGTACCACTTTATTCCTAAGAGAAATTAGTCATAGAAGAAAATCTTAGCTGAGGAAGTAGTACATCCTTCCACAAACCCCAGAGTGGTATTTGAGTTAGAAAGTGCCTTAAGGCACTGAGCTTCAAATACTTGGGGTAAAACATCATAC
This sequence comes from Peucedramus taeniatus, assembly GCA_013400575.1. Taxonomy (NCBI): domain Eukaryota; kingdom Metazoa; phylum Chordata; class Aves; order Passeriformes; family Fringillidae; genus Peucedramus; species Peucedramus taeniatus. The sequence continues at coordinate 7,043 of WBNO01007663.1, read as the reverse complement.
ACACTTCTTCGATGTTAGTCTGAGACCTTGTCAGCTCTTTTAGACAATACAACACCAGTGTTATGTCAAAAAGATACTGAACTATCTGATAAAATTATATCTGGCATCACCCTTAAACTCGAAGGACCACAAAAAGCTTTACCAACTGGAAGCAAACTGTGGTTCTAATGCTAAGTAAGACAACGCCCAGGACAGACATACTAAGGAAATGAAAAGTCCTTATTGTGTCTTTGAAAGTGCCAGTTGTGAAATGTGAGATCAGTTTTGTTAATGCATCCTGTGGATAGAATCCTCAGAATGCATTAAATCCTCACCTATTCATGCACAATCTTGTATAGTCTTGGTTGGTCAAGTCTTGAAAAAATTTTAGCAAGCTTGAACAGTTGTCTTCTGTTTGTGTACAGATCAACCTGGGTTTCATTAACCTGGAAAAAAAAAAAAATCATTTCCAAAAATGCTCACCCTCTGTGCAGTAGAAATGTGTTTGCTGAAACAGGTTATGGCAAATAGAACACACTCCTGTTTTATAATCAAATGTGGCAAATATCAGAATACCTTTGGCAAGAGTCAGCTGTTATGTTAAATAAACTTGCAATTGAAAGTAGTCAGTCAGAGGAGGAGTCATGCCTCTGTGAGGTCAGATGGCTAAATTATTGAAACACAAATGGAAACAATGATAATTAACTTAGAGAATGTATAGATGTTTATACCAAAAATATTAAGACTGGTGTGACTGAAATGTTAACAGAAGAATGTATTAAAGCCTTAGAAACAGCCAAGTAAGGGTGTGGTAATTGTTAATTGCTACAAAATGCTGTATATAGTTTTTTGTTCATATTCCTTGATAGTGTCATGCGTTGACACTGGTTGGATGCCAGGCACCCACAAAAGTTGCTTGCTCACTCCCCTCTGCAGCTGGACAGGGGAGAGAAATGTAACAAAGGGTTCATGGATTGGGGTAAGGACCAGGAGAAATCACTCATCAAACATCATCAGGGCAAAAAAAGGCTCAACATAGAGATATAAAGTGAATTTATTACACAATCAGAGCAGGATAATGAGAAGTAAAAAAATCCCTTAAAAGCAGCTCCCACCCCACCCCTCCCTCCTTCCCAAGCACTACCTCCTTACCCCAGTGGTGCAAGTGGACAGGGAATGGGGATTATGGTAAATTCATTAGCCATGGTTTATTCTGCTGCTCAGGGAGAGGAGTCATTCCCCAGCTGCACTGNCAGGCATCCACCTCCATGGGCTCCAGCCTGGGGCTCCTCCATGGGCTATGGGTGGATCTCAGCATCCCCATGGACCTCCATGGGCTGCAGGGGAACAGCTGCTTCACCATGGTCTGCACCAGGGGCTGCAGGGGAATCTCAGCTCTGCTGCCTGGAGCACCTCCTGCCTCTCCTTCTGCACTGACCTCAGTGTCTATAGAGTCGTTCCTCTCACATGTTCTCAGTCTACTCTTCTTTGGCTGGAATTAAAACTGTGCCACCACTTTTGTTTTGATTTCTTCTTAAATATGTTATCAGGGAGGCCTTACCACCATTTATAATTGGCCCAGCCTTGGCCAACAGCACACCCATCTTTGGAGCCACCAGGGACTGGCTCTGTTGGACATTCCAGCAGCTTCTCAGGGAAGTCACCTCTGTGCCCCCTCCCTCCCCCCCCCCCCCAAAAAAAAAAAAACTGGGCTGTGTAAACTCAATACAGATAGCAAGAAGGGAAAACTTGAAATACTAATGCTGTCAAATTGAGAGATCTGGAGCCATAAAATGATCATAGAGGAAACAAAAAGATCCACAAAGTCTTGGACATTTTTGTCCAGCCCTGTCCACATTAAGGGATAATGTTTAGTGCATACCCCAGTCAGTGTGCAGAGTCAATCCAAAAGAAATCAAGATGTATGAGAGTTGCGTTGACAGCAGTGTTTGTCCTCCATGGTGAGCCCAAGTGATTCTGGCCAGACTGCTTAGGTGTCATGGAACCTAAGAGAATCACTTAAGCGGGACATTAAAAATCATTTAATTCTAATCTGCCTACCATGGGCAGGGACACTTTTTCTGGGTCAGGTTGCTTTATCCAACCTGGCCTTAAACTCTTCCAAGGATGGGGCATCCCCATCTTTGTGGAGAACCTGTTCCAGTGCTCACCACTCCCCTAGAATGTCTTCCTAGTGCCTAATCTAAACCTGCTGTCTTTCAGTTTGAAGCCATTCCCCCTTGTCCTGTCACTGCATGCCCTTGTAAATAGTCCCTTTCCATTTTCCTTGTAAGGCTCCCTTCAGGTACTGAAATGCTGGAACTGGGTTACCCTGAAGCCTTCTCCTCTCCAGGCTGAACAATCCCAACTCTCTCAGCCCTTCCTCATAGGAGAGGTGCTCCATCCCTCTGATCAGCTTGATGGCCTCCTCTGGACTTACTCCAACAGGTCTGTGTCCTTCCTTTGAGACCTGTCCTGTCCTGTGAGATCCCAGAGCTGGATGCAGGTTCCAGGTGGGGTCTCAGCAGAGCAGAGCAGAGGGGCAGAATCCCCTCCCTCCCCTGCTGCCCACACTGCTTTGGATGCAGTCCAGGACACGTTTGGCTTTCTGGGCTGGGAGTGCCCATGGCTGGGTCGTGTCCAGCCTCTCACCCACCAGCAGCCCCAAGGCCTTCTCACAGGGCTGCTCTCCCTCTGTTCATCCCCAGCCTGTAAAAGAGAAAGAGAAACCATACTGTTACATTGCGGAATGCAACTGCATGCACAGCGTATTTGAGATAATTTTGCTTAATCAAATCCCCTCCCTCTTCTGTAACAGCTTGCATTGAATTTTGCTACAGTAACTTCCCACAATATAGGAGTGAATTAAGAGCCTTAATGACTCCTGGCATTTTAGTAGAGCGGCTGATGACTGGAGAGCACTTAGCTCTGTGTTGTCAAAGGCAAGTGGTGCTACCAAGAAGGAAGTCTATCAGATGATCATTTCTGCATTGCCTGCAATGGTAGTTCTGAAACAGTTTGGTTTTAGTGTCTTTCCTTTATCTCAGGAGATGATCTGTATTATAGAAAATTTAGGAATGCTGCTTTCTGTACAAAAGTGAAGCATACATCAACAAAAGTTCTAAGTATATTAAAAAAAAAAAAGCATATGTATGTGCATTGATGGTAGCAATTGATGGAAGGAAGAGAATGAGTACCTGATCTGGCAGTGGTTTATGTGGGACAGAGTGTGAAAAGTGGAAGTCTAGATCAGTGAGCCTTTGGCAGGTCAAAGTTTTTATACTGTAGAAAATTGAATGTTGTGGAGGGGATTATATAAAACACTGTAAAAACTAGTGGTGGCTAGTGGTGGCACAGCATAGAATGGTCCAAGTGGTGACAAAAATGCTTCTGCAGTCATGGACTGTCAGCCTTGAAGCGCTCTTACACAAGCTGCTTGTATCTGCACAAGTTAGTAACTATCAAGTTAGTTGGAAAAGTGTTGCCAATATCTTTTTAGCAAGAAAACAAAAATATAAACTTCCTCACACTGGAAATGGGGGAAGAAAAAATGACATATAGAGCTAGACCATAGCAAGACTAAGGCTGCCAAGCACATGAGAAGCTGGAGCTGCAGAGCATTGTTTGGATGGAGAATGATATGTGTCAGTCACTGATACAAGAGCCATGAAAATGTAATGTGGAAATAGGCATTTCCCAGCAGGTGGGTACTTTTGCAAGTATTGAAGGAGAATCTAAGAACTTCAATGAGATGAGTTCTGCAGTGCACTGTGATGACTAGGAGAATCTGAGTAATCCCTTGACACTTATGGGGATGACTACAGCCCATGTAGAGTTATTAACTTCAATGCTTGGACAGGAAGACTGCTTGTGGAGTCAGAAACTTGGGATGTGCAGTACCTGGCACTCCTGAGGCTGATTAAATAATTTGTTAACAAATGATGCCTGTGTGTTGGAAGACCTACGTTCTGTTAATTGTGACTAACAATGTAAAAAGAGCTTGGCTTTGTTTATCCAGTACCTATTTTTATATCTTCAGTAGGAGATCATATGGTACATCAGAAAGGGATTGGTATTCAGAAGCTTGTTCTGGACTTCTGTTTTTGTTTACGCTTATTGTTCAGGGGATTTACCCTGAGTTACATCCAGCTTGATCCCCTAGCCCAAAAGTCTCTCCCACACAGCTAGTTTGGAGATATATAAAGATGAAATGTTTAAAGGCTGACTAGACTTTGTTGTGAAAGAGAAACTAATTGCAATATCCAAGGCATTTGTCCAGTGTACAGGAAAACAGTCCTGTGTAAGCAAGCTGTTCAGTAGGGTGAGTTAAGGGAAGGGCTTCAAAACTGCTCTGAAATAGCTGGTGTGGATTCACCCTAAGGGGAACAAATTTTCTTTTGCCTTTTTTAACCCCTCTTTCAGAATAAAAGGTGGAATTTGCCTTCTCTCCTCTTTTAAAAAAGATCTTCTAAATTACATCTTCCATTGTAAGCAGTGGATAATTTTAAAGGATTCTGAGTAAGACCTCTTTGGTAGCTCTCTGCCTTTTTTTAACAGATCTGTTCCTGTAGGGATAGTCCTCACATGAATTTTAATGGCAGAGCAATTTTCCAGACAACTGAGGACTTGGCCCTCAGACTCCGTATCTCAGGTCATACCTCAGAATTATCTCGACTCTCAGAGTCATTTGCAAGGCTGCCTGCTATGCTTGTACTTATCCATGAGTAGTCCTGCTGAAGTCAGAATAAAATTAAATGGGCATGTAAATCTTTGCAGAATGATGTCCTGAGGCTGGAAGGATCTTAAATAGATTGATTTTAGGATATGTTTGCCCAGTCCTTTACAGGCAAAACTAGATTGGTCCTGCTGGTGGACACTGCCAGTATGAGCATGGAGTACTCTCATTCTGAACTGTGTGGGCCCCATAACCACAGCCAGCTCTGAAATGAAATCCATACAACAGATCTGTCTGCAGGGCAGGATGAATTGACACAGATTTGTTGCAAGGGGATCATTGCCCCCAATTCTGATCCAAGCGTGAAAAGTGCAATTTTAAAACTGGCTGCAACTGATGACATAGACAAAACCTTTAACATATTATTAAGACCAACAATGACTTAGAACTCTTTGGTGATTACTGTTTACACCATCATCGGCTTGCGTTTAATTTCTTCATAATTCCCTTTAATTTCCATTTTTTCTTATGTTAGTCTGAAGGAAATGTCAGCTTCCAGAATGTATATTCTGCTCTATGACCTTTACATACTGACACACAAATGCCAACTGACTTAATTTTTGCAAATGTACTGTAACTAGTGAAGCTATCTATAGAAACATTTAAGCATATATGTTTTTGCAGGACATAACATTTATGTTAGGATTCGTTCTTTCTCTCTTACTGTATATTATGCATTACTTGGTGTTTACGTCCCTTTATATCTTCATAAAACAGCTCGTTTGAATCTAGACCTTAGATAACAGAGAGAATTCAGAAAGATGCATCATTAATATTTTAAGTGTAATTATTATAAATGCATACCTTGTTATAAATGCAGGTTCTTGAATTTTCTTAGTCTCTTGTATCCATTACATGTTTGTTTTGCTGATGTCTGTGTCTTTGTAAGAGTTCCCTTCTAATGAATAAACAGTCTTTAGCAGCAACAATTGTAAAAAAAACCAAAACCATATTATTATCCAGGTGTTAGAAGATACAGCTCAGAGATCACATAGTAAAGTTAAACAACCTTAATGAAAATATGATATAGTTACCTGCACCATTGGAATCAGTGCTGGTATGAGCTTAAAATTTTCATGTAGTTTTCAACTGGAAAACTAAACATAAATGAAGGACTAGCATATTCATGAACTAAATATTACCTTCATGCAGAATTTTATGTGCTGATGGCTAAAGTACTGAAATATGTTTGCAATTTATTTATCATCTCCTTAAGCTACAACTATAAAAGGTTTTATTACATTTCAAAAATATTTAAACTGTGCTAGAATTGAGTTATTGTGCTCTGAAGTCAAGTGACCACTAGCTGGCAATGTTATACAGCTCTTCCTGTTACAGATTCATTGCATAATACATCATGGTTTGACTCAAGACCTTTAATTTTAAAAATAGAAAAAGAAATTGGATTTCAGTGGGGCTGGGCACTTCTGAATATTTCACCGCTCAGGCTCCAGTGCAGATTAGCAAGAAAATAGGAAGGGCAGTGGACAGAAATAGTTTCTAAAGTAATAACCTTTGCTTATAGGATTTCTTTTGTTTCTCCAATTCAGTGTTTTTAGTTTTAATTTTGATTTAAAGTGTCTTTCACTTACCTCAGACCATCCAGGGTGTTGAAAATGAAGCTTATATAATGATCTGCAAATAGCCTGGACAGTGCTGTCAGCTCTTTGAAACTCCTGTGTAGGTGTCCTTCATTGCACTTATTTCAAGTGCCTTTCCCTCACATTCAAATGTCTCAAAACTGTATTATTTCCTGCCTATCCATTATCCTTTGGTTCCTAAGGCATAATTTCATGTCGCCTTTGACTGTTAATCAAGGGAGACAAACAATTAAAATTACTCTAAAATTTAGGGCATTGAGGATGGCTACAAATGGCAGGACAAACTGACTACATTTCTATGCTCATGCACCAGATACACCCACTGCAATTATTCACTGTACTCTTTTATTGGTGCCAGATCTCTTTCTTGCAAGTAGGTGGAGTCTCACACATGTATGAAACTCTTTGGTTTCCTAATATGAAAAAAAAATATAAGTGAACGAAGCACTTAGACAAATAAAAAAACTAGACTAATTTAAAAAAAACAACCAACAACCAAAAAATGGCCTTAGTATTTTGCACCATAAAGTCATATATTTTATCCTGGAAAAGGCCGGACTGGACAATAGAAAGGTGACATAAATCCCTGTTTTCAGTTCTGAGAGGATTATGGAAGACAAATCATGCTCATGACAGAAATTATTTCATATACATTTATTGCATGAAGAGTTTTGAGATTCTTATATCTGTAAGATTTTTGGAAGCATATTGTTTGCCATTTGTTCAGT
>WBNO01007662.1:15370-46373 GCA_013400575.1 Peucedramus taeniatus | reverse complement strand
ATATATTATATTTAATCTCAAAGAAATTGAACATTTTGATATAGCCTAGCCAAAATTGGGTTTGGTTTATTTTATTTCATCCCAGCTATCAAAACTTTTCTGTTCCTGCTGAAGTAATTACTGAGCAGGTCTCTTTCCAGACAGCAAAAATCACTGATTAAGGTTGTAATATGGAATAGTAATTAAAATGGGCAATACAATGAAAGTTTTGTAAACAAAGGTGTATTTCTCATAGAGCAGGAACATAATAGGCATCTTCTAGGAGTGTTTGTGTAAAGATGTTGTCATAAAAGGACTGAGTTATCTCAGAGAGAACAGAAAACCACTGGGAACAGAGTGGAAAATTATGTTACCTGAAGTTGTTCTAATACTGATCTAAAACCCTTACCATACCTACCTGGTTGTAACAGCATGCACAGGAAAATTGAGGGAAAATAAGTAGAATTTTCTCCAAACCAGATGACAATGGTGAGGAAACAAATTTATACTGGAAAGCTGCAGATACTGTATAACAAAGTAAAGGTTGATTTAAAAGCAACAGCAAGGTTAATTTTCAGGAATGACTACAAAAGAATTCTCATTTTCCCCCAATGTTTTTATTTCTGTTATCAAGATAGAGATGGTAATATAGGAGAAGGAAGGTAGAGGATGGAATTATATACACACTGTTACAGGACCTATGTAAATAACATGTTGATATCTCTCAAATTATTGTCATAAGACTTCATAGAGTGATAAACGGGTGATAGCTCAGAGAAAAAGGATATCAGAGACTACAGGAATCAGAAAAAATACATGCAAGTGGTATAGGGAGATGGAGAGCAGAGATATAAAGTCAGTACAGAAAGTAAGGTCAGAGGAGTTTTCCTGATGAAGGGATAGGAGTGAAAAGTTACACTGAAGGACATAAACCATTAGAAGAGCCTAGGTAAATAAAATACTTGTAGCTCGTATCCTTTAACGTATAATTTACATAGAAGCTGTTTGGTACTCAATCATTGTAACAAAGTAATATTGATAAATTGTGAAGGAGTATCAATTGAAAATATTAGTTGACTTTCCTAGCCTATTACGGTACTATACATACATATAATACACATAACCATAAAATTTTAAGATTTTAATTATAATTTCAGTGAAATATGAGGTTTTTAATATCTCTAAAGATGTACTCTGCTGTTCTGTGTGCTGTGTCAACACTGTTGTGCTAAATTATTTATGAATTGGCTGTGATTTGGAACATATTGCTAAAAAGATAAGTTGTTATTGAGCTGTGATTCTTCTTTGAAACTTCTTGTACCTTAGAAAAAGTTATAGATCCACATTACATACAGGCTCTGCAGAAAAAAAAGCAATTTGATTTTCCAGTCTTGTTTACCAGACTTCAAAAAAGAAGCAGAAGTTAACATGTGAAAATTTTAGTACAGATAAAAAGATGGCTATATATGTGGCCAGCTCGTGAGCGTTCCATGAATAGTGTTTCAGGGTCTGTGCTCTTGCTCTGAAGTCTTTAGTGGCTTTCAGGTTATTTGCTGTCTGTGGTGCTGAGTTGGAAAATGTCACTGTCCTCCATACTCTGATCATTGGTTGCTCCTGACAAATTCAGGTAAGACCCAGGGACTGCCTTAAATAAGTACTTGGAGCAAGTTTTTGTGCAGCTCCATAATCTTTACTGCTGTGGAGACTGGGAGTTCTGGAATCTGTGTCTGTGTGCAGAAGACAGTTCTGATGTCATTTAGAGCCCCTCCAGAGGCCCAGGCTCATTTCCTGCTGTTACAAAGCAAGCAGTTATGCAATGGCACGTCTGTGTGCAAACACCTACACGGCAAAATCGATTAAAAGTCAGGCTGAAGCTTTGAGTTCACTAAAGGCCAATTTGAGTTGCAAATCCACCTTAATTTTTCCGCTGTAGTGGAAATCACACAGCTGATATCCCAAAGAGGTTGCATATTTTTACCCACATGATGTGTCTTTCCTGCCTGGGGATGGCTCCCTTTCAGCACCCCTGTACAAGTTGCTTTGCACCACTGTGACCCTTATGTACACCAAAAAGCTGGGGTGAATATTTTACCCATCAGTGGATCCTGTGTTCTTTGGAGCTGCTGGTCATTGTCTTAGATCCCTGTCTATTTTCAGGAAATCATTCCTGAGAATTCTGGGATTTTGTTTTTTTTTTACTGATATGCACATGTTGCATGCTGGTATATATCCATACCTCTTTGTTCCTGCCCTAGCAGCTTTTTGTTAAATCTAATAAGTGGAATACATATGCAAATGTACTGGAAAGTATTGAAAAATTCCTTATAATCCAGTTTCCAAGAAGAATATTTCCAATCTATGGCAATAATAATTTTAAAAAATAAAATGGATAAAATATAAAAACCAATGTAAAGCCATAAATTAAAATTTGTTTCTAGTTATATTTGATTTTTTGCAAATTAGGGTCATACTTGTGCTGTTTTTCTATTATCATGCAAGCTAACTAAAATTTGACTTCTACATCTCTCTTTTTAAAAATCTTTTCTTCTTTCTTCTGCTGCTGATGGTAAGGAAAAAAACCAGCTATATGAAACATCAAGAGGAGTCAAATTGCAGTCAAGTTAATAGAACTCAACACACACTTCAAAGCACTGCAAAAGAGACCAGGCTGAAGTTTCTTAAATGGGATCTCAAAATAATACTTTAATATGTTAAGGCTTTTCTGTTTAAGCACTTGTTTAGACTAGATTTTCTTGCTAACACAGCTATAGAGATAAAACACCTGACTTTAAGTTTTCAATATACTGTGAAGCACACTTATTCTATGAAAAACCCAGGATCTGAGGATTAATGAAAGCATTGATTCATGTGGGGCCAGAAGGATAAAGGAAACAGCCCTCTCCTTCCCTTAGGTCCTTTGTCTGGATGTAAGTGAAGATCTGGCACATCTCTTCAAGTTTTCTCCATGTCAGGCAGCTGTCAGAGCAATATTCCCAAACCCAAGACAAATGCCTGGGAGCAGTGCTGCGCCAGGCGGTGGCTCCATCACTCCCCTGCCTCCCCAGGGCCTCCCCAGTGTCCCTGTAGGGCCCCACAGCATAGGCTGCTCTACACCCTGGCCTTCCCAAAGCTCTCCTGCAGAGTCTGCATCTTCTTTCCATACCACATTTTCACCCTGGAAAAATTTGAGGCTGTCTCAGGGAGTCCATGGGCAAAGGACTATTTCCCCTCCATTAAGGAGCCATGGAAGCTCTCTCTCACCTTTCAGATGTGTGCATTTGACAGGCTAAACTTATCACTTATCACAAATCAGTATATTTTCTCTTCAAGGGGTACTTCTTCCCTCAAATGGTATTTCTGTTTATTTAGTCATACACTATTCTTAAATGATTTGGGGAATTAATTAATGAGATGTAAATAAAATAACAAAGGAAGCTACATACTGTGAGGCTCACTGCCTCTTAAGAAGTTTGGGTTTTTTTACAAAAAAGCAAGTAGTAAACAAACCACAAATTCCAGTCAAGTTCTATTTATATCTTTGGTAGGTAACTCTGTATATGTTTTGTTATGTTTAATATCAGATAAGTTAAAAGTTATCTTCATTAACTTAATGAAGCTTAATTTCCCAATGAAAAAGCTTAGGGTATTCAATGTGTACTAAATGAGAATGTCATTTTCCAGCTGTATTATTTTGATTAACTAACTGATGTTGCAAAATAAGTTGCTGCATTTTTAAGCATCTAAGGCACTGCATATCTGTAAATATGCACCTGTATAAGTGTTTTGCCGTCACCACTCTGCCCCAGAACCAGCCTGGCAGCATGGTACAGGCGCTTCCCTACGCCTTGTCTTTCCCACAGTCCCCAAGAGCTGGTAAAACCATGTGGCATCAACACTCACTGGGCTCAGGCCAGGCACTACATGTGCACTCTGTTCATTCCTCCAGCTACAGAGGACAATACTACTGTCCTTGCCCATGTTCTTGAGGGAAGGCCTACACGTGTCATACCTGTGCAGAAAAGATTAAGATATCACAGAATTACAGAATGGTTGGAAGGGACAGTAAAGATCATCTAGTCCCAGCCCCTAATGCCATAGACAGGGATGTCTTCCTCTGGACTAGGTTGTTCAAGGCCTTAGCCAACCTGGCCTTGAATACTGCCAGGGATGAAGCATCCACTGCTTCTCTGGGCAGCCTGTGCCAGTGGCTTGCAACCCTCACAGTAAAGAATTTCTTCCCAATATCTAACAAATTTTCCCCTCTTCCAGTTTGTAGCCATTACTCCTTGCCATGTCACTGCAGGTCCTGATGAAGGGTCCCTCTCCAGCTTCCCTGCAGGCCCCTCCAGATCCTGCAAGGTTGCCATGAGGTCTCCACACAACCTTCCCTTCTCCAGGTTGAACAGCCCCAACTGTCTCAGCCTGGCTTTGTAGGGGAGATGCTCCAGTTCCTTTACTGACGTCATGACCCTCCTCTGGACTTGCTCCTACAGTTCCATGTCCTCCTTATGTTGGGGACCCCAGAGCTGGACACAGCACTGCAGTGTGGTCTCACCAGAGCAAAGTGGAGAAGGAGAATCATCTCCTTTGGCCTGCTGGCCACACTGCTATTAATGTGTTTACAAAGAGCAGTTACCCATAGGTTTTATTTACTTATATTAAAGACACATCAATTCTTCAAATTTATCTCTGGATGGAATTCCACCTTTATATTTGGTGACTGTGTTGAGGAATAATATATTAAGTAGATATTTAGTCTATTTTCATCTGCATAATCCTCCTTGCTTTTTTACTATTAATGCTCATTCTAGAAAGATACATGTTCCAACTATTTCAAAATTCAGTGAAAATGGGACAGGTTGCTCTTTTGGAATGTCTTCCAAGTTAAGTCTTGGTGAAATAAAAATTGGGTTGATGTAGATTCAAAGTGCACACTGTTCAAAGACTTTTAGGTTACTAGCAGTGACTTACAGATTACTAGAAGGCTAGGTATATATCACCAACACATTCTTATTCTTTTTCTAACATCTTAAAAAAGATACATTCACTGAAAAGTTTTGCCTTTTTTGCTGAACACCCTGAGAGCACAGAACTGGTCATGCTGTCTGAGCTTATCAAATCCAACCCCATTATTAAGGCAAATACATCACAATCTTACATAACAGTTTTTCCACACTGTTGCCCAGAATATCTGTAGATGTTTCCTGTTTGTGCTGTTTCTTTTGACATTCTCCATTTCTCTTCCTTCCTTTCTTGGCTTCTGGTCCCTTCCTTTTTTGATAATCATTTTCTCTTTCTTCATCAGCTTCTGGAAGTTTCTTCCTCTCCCTTTCCTCTTATTTACAGCAGTCTCATTTTTTGTTCCTCCTAACTTCGTCTTCCTTGATGCTTTCTTCCTCCTGTAAGAGGGGACAAGATCTGTAAGATGTAAGAGTCTTGCTGGCTTCACTCTTTAATTTTTTCCCTGGCAAATGGCCAAAGAGGTTTGGGGGTTTCACTCCCTCTTCTTTGCAACATTACAAATTAAAGGCATGGGTTCCAGGTGATTCCATGAAAACAATGAAAACAAACAAAAATATGAGCTTTGATTCTTTGGCTTCTCCTAAGAAGTATATTTCTGACATGTAAAGGAAGTAATATCACCTTGAACTTGGTTACATAAAGTATTAAGTACAGAACAGTCCTTTAATAGCAAGCTCCCTTCCCCTTTCCTTGAAGATTTTAAAGGTTCTCTAGTATTATTCATTGTATTTGTAGGCTGAACACTCTTTAATATTAATTATTCTGCTCAATTTCATTCTTACATAATTTTAGTCTGAAAGAATATAAATTTTAGAACATTAATAAACACAGTCTAACTGGTGTCATTAGAGAAATTTAACATCTTTTTTTTTTTGTTTGGGAGTTGGCCAGCCATGAAGATTTAGTTTGCAAGTCTTTCATATTTCTGCTAATGTAAAATGACAGAGTCTTTCATAATCCTGCCAAAACATAAATTCTTTAGTCTATTAAAGACTAGAAGTTGCATTTGTATAAAAATGACAGAATATATCACACCGAAATTGACAGAACAGCTATAATGCAAGGGAGATGTGGTTTCCTTAGAGCTCTCTGCCTAGCTAGACTAAGCTTGCCAATGTAATTGTAATTTTTTTTCTCTATTGAATCTACAGTCACCTATTACCTATTACTATAGCTATATATCACATCAGAGGAGTAGTCCCTTCAGGAAGGCAGTGCCACTTTTAACAAAAAAAAGTTACTATGCCACCATGCGCTCTCTCTTATCATCAGAATTTCTGCCAAAGAGTTAAATCAAAAATTATAACTCTGCAGAGCACTGCATCCATCTGTAACACAGGAATGTTTAATGTAAGGAATGTGAAAATATCCATTTGCTAACTGTTAGAAGTTAAATACCAGACTTTTTAGTCCAGACAAATCTACAACTACCTTTGAAAGAAACAAAAGTGTTTGCTTATCTTTTTTTTCTGACCGGTCTTTTCTCATTCATCATATGGCAGTTGATTAACTTTTTTATCTTATCGTTTATAATTTAGTTAGCCCATTTCAAAATCCTGGATATCCCTACCTTTTTTCAAGGTGCAGTTGATTAAGTGAAAAATTAGGAAGACTATGCAAAAAAATTGATTAAAAAATATCTAGGAGTCCTTGTTTATCCCTGTTTGATGTCTAACTCTGGTGGTCTGTAACAGTTTCCATCAATCTGCCTAAACTAATGAACAGCAACTGACTCCTGTGCTTGGTAAGAGCTACAGCAACAGTCTGAAAACTTAGCTTCTCTTTGAACTTCTTTGTCATTATGCATATTCAACCTAAGAAAACGCCAGGCAAAGAAAGCACTTGAGAACAAGTTGATTGATTCAGGGGATTTTTCATGCATCTGTATATACCCTTTCTTACCTCAGTGGTAATACCTTTGAGACAAAAGTCAGCTTTCTGGCCCAGATTTGGAGACACAGGTTTCCAGGTAAAACAGAGAATAACAGCAATAGTATAATACGCTACCAGCCCAACCTCAGAGACCATAATAACTCCTGTTACGAATGAATGTTCCAAACTAGACACAGAGAAGTATAAATTACAGAACAATAAACTGAGCAACACAGTAAGCTGAGATATGTGTAAGTAGGATATAATAATTACTACTACAACTCAGATAAAATTATTCTGAATAAATGCATAAAAATACCAAGTAATTTTTCAGTCATTACTGCTCACAGAATAAATGCTGTGAATGAGAAGTTTTAATCGCAAAAAGAAAGCAGAAAAGAGGCATTGTCATGGAGTCTAACACTCAGTGATAGTATCTGCTCAGCAAGGAAGATAACACAAGAATGAGAAACAGAAAATAAAATGTGAAGGGAAAACATTATAAAAATAAACTATCTATGGTCCTGTGGGATCATCTGATATCAAACTCACAAAGGCACTGCACTGCTTGTTAAACAACTCAGGATTTTTCGGAAATGGCACAGGGGAAATGTCTTTAAAATACGTTCTTGTCAAAATCCAGGCACCTTTAGCTACCCCGTTCTTTTGTGTCAACCTGACCTTCTGAATCCAGGTTGTGGATTCCAGGGAAGAGAGGGGAAGAGTGTTCTGTTTTATGTGCACACCTACACCAGGCAAGAGGCTCATGTTGGGGCTGCTGCCCAGTGTGATGAGTCCTCCCACAGACCACCCAGGGGTCTCCCTCTGCTCCCTCAGCAGCACAGGACAGACACATTCGCATTTTCAAGTTGAATCCTTTGATCAAATGTTTCTCCTTCCCAGAAAAAGGCAAGGCCTTGATCTCATGTATTTTGTGGGGAGTGTTCAGCATACAGACAGACAGTGAGGCTGTGTTAGAGTGACTCAACCAAATGTCAGGGAAATCCTTTATAAAGCGCAACCCCAGCTGGGGAAGGCGGTTTTAAAATTAAACTCTTGTTAAATATTACAACATAACATATGCCAGAATGTTTTAATCCAAGCAATTAATGCTTTAGATATTGTCAGATTGTCTTTGTTGATGAATAATGAAATGAAAACCATGTTTGTTTGCATTGATTGTGTATGTCAAAAAAAATTAAATAATTTGACAGATGCTATTCAGGCTTCACTGAGTGTTAGATTATCAGTCATTTAATGAAAATCTTAATTTTAAGCTTTTGCAGTTAGGAGAATAATAGTCTTATTAACATCAACAATAAAGCAATATAATAAATTCAATATCACAGTACTTGTAAAATATGCTACAAGTTACATAACAAGAAATCAGCATTCTATTGAAGGAAAACTGAATAAAAAGTCTGGGAATGCTGCAAAGTAAATAAATAAAGACCATATGACATTTGTTAATACAGTTTTGTAACTATTTGCATTCTACATGCTTACTTTCTTGTTTGTTTGTTTTCACCAATTCAATTACCTTGCACATGCCTGACAGTACAACCTGGAAACTGAAATCAATTCCCACCATCAAATGACATCTGCAGAAATAAAAGAAGATTTTCCCTGATGCAGAAAGAATTAAACTACTGTATGACTAATAAATACAAGTCCTGGTGTGAAGCTCAGACAGGTTAAATAAATAGATTTTTCAGAGACTATTAACATTCAGTATTAACAGTGGAAGTAATGGAAATTCTCAATAAACAGATTTTATACTACCAGCATTGAGCATTTGTTTCCCAAACATCCATGACCATGTATGTTTGACATCAGCTTCCAGTGCTCACAGTCTAAAATTATTTTGCCAAGTTAAAGTCCATTTTATTATGGAGTGTACTTCCCATACCTAAGATTCTGAAGATTGAATAGGGAGGATGGGTTATTATTTATTTTCCAGATAAACCAATAATTTTAGACAATATGTCTCCCAGGGCAACAAGATTATACTGCTTCAAATGGGGGCTCACAATATTCCTATAGAAATTGCTCCATTTTGTGCTGGTAAAATAGGCATTGAAATTCAAATATAAAGTAAGCACTCTAATCAACATTTTTATTATTCTCAAACTCTAACTCTAAAAGTCAACTACTATTTCAATACACTAATTTTTATTTAAAAAAATAAAAAGGAACTGCTTCAAAAATTGAAGTCATTATTTCTTCCCAATGCCTATCCTAAGAGCTAAAAGAGTGGAACCAATGCCAGATTGAGGAGGAAATTTGATCTAGTTCTCCATCATCTTCTGTAAGCATCTTAAAAGCAATAATTTCAAATTCAACAGCCCTTCATAGTTTTGCAGTTTCAGCCTTTATCCATATTTTTGATTCAATTTATTTTTAAATACCAGTTTCTATTCAGAGTACAATACTCAAGACTACAGGTTTGGGAGTGCTACTATTTTTTTGAAAATTCATATAGTTAAATCGGAAATGGAAAATGTATTATATAGCACAAAAAACGTTAATTCTGATTAGACTTGGTCATGATAATTCATAAATGTCACAGTGAAACTGTGTCCTTCTGCTGCTAATAACACTGAAAAATTGGATTTAGTATTTTTTAAAGAGATGTGAATACTTTGAGAACACCTGTAACAAAGCAGATGAGAAACAATGTTGGAAATAGTCGATGAACCTCAGGCATTTCTACCTCAAGATTACACCTGGTCACAGTCCAGCAACAGAGTAGATAACTGGCCAAAAATACACCTTAAAGCTGAAATTATATACTTCCTTTTATCTCTAAATAAAAAAACACACCCCAGTTTGCATCAAATGAGGCTTTTAAAGTCTCTCATTAAGAAATACAAATAGTACTCCAAATCTATGTTAACTGTTAAAACTTCTCCCAAACAGTAGCAGTAAGAACGTTTAATTCATAAAGAAGACTGAGTAGATCAGTGATTTTTAAGCATCTTACGAAGATCCCACTAAAACTTAAAAACTCTACTAATATCATCCACATACTTTTCACATATTCACCTTTTCCCAGTAATATTTTGCACTTACCATATTACAGTATGTTTTAACACCAAAGATAGGCAGGGTTTAGATGCACAGAAAGCATCAAATGATAATATCATCATATTATTTTCACTCAGTATCATTAGTTTTACATTCATTAAATTCAATGTGGAAAGCAAAGCCACTCATGGAATCAAAAAATTGTTAATCCATGTTACTTTGGATAATTTATTATTGTTATCACTTTGCAATGTGAAACCCCTCAGGAGAAGAGAAAATTGATAGATGTAATAAAAAAAAAGACTACTTTGTCAAACATATTAGTAAACTGCATGAAAATTCAGCATGCACAGCTTAGTACTTCCAGGTGTTTCAAAATTCAGAGTCCTTGCAAGACAAACTAAGTGTGTATGTTGTAGTTGAACACCATACTTTTTCGCTGGCCTGAGAAGATGGGAAAAGGAGGGCAGAAAATGCAACTGAGATTCAAGACCCAGTAAGTATTTAAAAGCCTTAGAAGGAAGCCATTATGTACACTGAAATGCCAAATAATATCTGCAGCTCGCCACTAAAAGTTCACCTCTTGTAGCTGCTAAATCTAGATTTCTGGGAAGGTCTAAAAAGAATTTAGAAGCAGAAGCTTAAGGATGAAGTCATAGTAGGATTTCTGAGTTTCACTAAGTTATGCTAATTTTGAAAATTTCTACTTCTAATCCATTTGTGGTTTTAAATCTACAACTACCAGGGGGAGCAAGCACTAGTAGAAGACAGTGAAACACAGGGCAGAAGGAGCTGGAACTTAAAACTCGGAAGTGCAATAGCAGTGCCATTAAACTTGATGACTAAACCCTGTTGAGAGCATCCCAACCAGCACATGCATTGACAAAACCCCTGCTGATGCTGTAAAAATCTGTTTTATTATATCTTAAATAAAAAGACCTAGCTACTATTTACAAATACCACATGGTAGCAGGTGATTTACTGCAGACAATTCTTATTTCAAATAGCATAAAACTAAAAGAACGTAGAAACAATTTTATGCTATCAGCAAACACAGAGTCCTGAGGTACTGTCACCACATTTTTAAATGTGCATTTTCACGTGCTCTTGGAGTTTTATTTTTGGCATAAACTGTTCTTTTCTATTATCAAGGATTTTTTTCTTCCAAACTGCTTGAGGTCACTACAATAAATTTTGTGATCTGGGAGAGCTAACATAGAAGCCTTAGGTGCACGAGGAGAACACTTTGCCTCTTCCTATGTGTGTAAAGCTCTACATCCCTTTTGAGCCTGTGTGAGTCCCTCAGTTCTCTGTCTTCTCTTCTGCATAAGTCTTAGGTGATTATAGGGCATGGGTTGCAAAGGTTTGGAGATGGTTTGCATGGGATGCAATGGTTTGAGTCTGTGTCAGCTGGTGATCTGAGGAAACTTTTAATACAAAAAAACACTGGAACTGATTTTTAAACACTGAGACTAAGCAATTAACCTTTTTACTGGACAAGTTTCATTGCAAACCTTCAGAAATATAAAAATATTAATAGCTTAACTATTCCATTATCACGATACATTTTTTAAGTCTGGTCACATGCATCTAGAGGTGGTTTTGCATGGAAATGAGGCAGAGAAGAAAAATCAAGCACAATCATTAAGCCAGAACCCTCAGGTATATCAGCTCACACAAAAAAAGGACTTGAAAGGACCTTTCTGAACCCAGAACTCAGAGAAATTATTTCATTCACAGCTGCCTGCTCCAACTTAAGTTTAATGAAATAAAATTAATAGTTGAATTGACACCATGTTCCTCATGATTCCCTTATATACATTCACAGTGTCTCAGAATTATCCAGATTATTTAATTAATCTCAAATATGAAATATATAAAAATATATATGAATATATGAAATATATAAAAACATACTTCACTTTAGAAAAACAGCCAGTAGAGAAACTTGTGCAGAAAAACCTAGCTTGAAACAGCACTTGCCACTATTTCTGATTTTTAGACATTTTATCTCCAAATAAGAGACAATTACCAAAATGTATATTCTGGGCAACTAAATTTCACATTTAAATGCAGACAATTATTAGGGTATATTTTACAAAATCAATTCATGCAGAGATCAGTAGTGATAGTTATGACAAAGAAAAAAACACAAACACTATAAATATCATATTTATATGACCAAAAGTAATTGGGATCAGAAAGCTACACACAGAGAAATAATTATCTGCTTCCTAGTCACCTAATTTTCTACTTAGCAAATATTATCAAGTTATTCCTTAATATTAAAAAGATACATTAAATTATGTGTTGACATTCAAAATTATTCTACAGAATAATTGTAATACTCTTCTTTTGTGATATGGTTTAATGGTGGCTATGTGACAATTAGTCATAGAAGCACTGAGAATGTTAATTTCAGTTTTTTGTGTTTGTATGCTTTGAAAATGCGGACTATTTCCTACTTAGCTACCAACTTTTCCCAAGCAGTTAAAAATGGGTTTGCTTCTGATTAATTATTGGTTTCTAAAACTGGATTTTTCCTAGAAAGGCAAAGTTACACAGGTGATAATTTTTATCTCTATTATCAGCATGAGTTGAACCGTCAGAGAGATGGCATAAACTCTCAGAAAGTAACAATAAGATGAAAAGATAAAACGTAAAACAGTAGCTCCATCTTTCCAGGTATTTACATTAAATAATTATTTGTATCTCATAGCAGTGTCTCCTACAACAACGTAGAAAACATTTAATTAAATGGTCTCTATACTTGCATTATATTGTGCAAGCAAATGAAAATGGTTGTACTGTTTGTGCTCGTCAGCAACTACCTCACATTTTAAAATTGGTTGAAATGGGGTTATATCTCTCACTTTTGATGTTGCTATCAGGTACAAATGATAATAAACATCAGAACTAAAATCATGTGAGCACTGTGCCCAGGACTTCACCCAGAACAAATTAATTGAGATCAGAACTCATCCAGGTCTGGGATTTGTAGCCAGTTGTTCTTAACTTTGGGAACAGGATAACACTGAGCAAATTGCTTCACAATCTGCTTTGGCTTTCTTTTTAAATACATAAAATACTGACTAAAATTTTCCAGGTCTACTTTATCCAATGTAGCTAGTGGCATTTGCAGTAGCTTGGAGGTGTCAGATTTAATCGCAGGTATAAATGCAGACTCACAATTCTTTTGGGTCTGATCCTTCAAATTACCATTTCATCACCTGCATAATCCACAGTTGAGCATTTTCCAAAAGAGAACTCAAAGTATTTGCAGATAATATTGTTTATAAAGGCAAAAAAATAAAACAACAATTGTGCAGTACTACATCACATTCTAGCACCAGTAACCTAATAAGCATTGTTGTTAAAATTGGAAGCACAATGCTGACAACTGACTGACAGCAGCTACTGATCATTTAGCACATGATGTTGTTGTTAGATGCTTAAAGAAAGAGAATCACCAAACGCAATACACAAATGGAGAAAAAATATTAACAATCATTGTGAAATACATAGTAAATACCTGCAGGCCAGGGCTGGAAACTGGATTACTGTAAGGAGAATGACTCAAACATGAATCAGCTGAAGGCATGGCTGCTGCACTTACATGTGCAGCAAGTGCAGCAGGACTCTGCACGCAAGCCAGGGCACTGCAGGGGCTGCAGGCAGCACAGTCACCATGCATAGGGCCACACTGCTCTGCCAAGGAGGAACTGGAACTGTGAAGCACCAGCTCATCAAGATAAAAACAGCATGTGCTGTCAGCAACCTGAGCCACCAACGCTGCACAGCGCAGAGCTGTTTGGGCACACGTTTGGCATCACGTCAATCCCTCCTCACTGAGTTCCCAATCACTGTGCTGGAAGGAGTGCTCCTGTCCATACACACAGTCTACCAGTGCAATCCTGCCAGATTGGTCACTGTACCTGGCACCACCTGTAGATGTATATGATGGATAAGAGTAAATTATTCTTAATGTTCAACATCACAACAAGACTGCTCAGAAATACGACAGTGAAAAAGAAGGCATTTCTGGGGAATCTAGGGTGGGATTGTGACAACTTCTGAAGTACAGCATACTTAAGTGTGTCAGCATACTTAAGTGTGTTAGATTTTTGGTGTGATCTAGCTACTAAGATTTTATAATGGCTAAAGAACACCAGAAGTACCTCATCAACTTGTTGATAGGCATATAAAAGAGACAGCACTGGCAGCAGGCAGAGATTATGACAGTGTAGTGATAATTACACCACACCCGGCAGCAAAAAAAACCCAAGGAGAAGATGATGGACACTTGACTGGAGTGACCGGCCTTCACTACTGACATCTGTTTTTTTGGATCTGTACCCAAATTTGAAAAGTCTATTCTATTTTATGCACGAAAGCTGTGTACAAGAGTTAGTGACCTATTTTTCTTCTTGTCATCCAACTCTGATTTTTCAGGGTCTGCTGATATTCCACATTTATTATGCACAATTAATATGACACCGTTCATCTAATACATACACTTGAAGATCACCTTGTCTTGTCTCATATTTTTTAAATTTGAGGAGAAGCAAACAATATTTGTGGGAGTCCTAGCCAACAGAAGAATTATGAATATCAGTTTCGACTGTTACTTTAACTAAGGACTAAAGAATTAGTTTTAATGAAATATCTCCCTTTTTCTCATTTTGTCAGCTTTGCAGCTGACTCCTTCCCCAGTGCAGACCTGATCCTTCATCCTGTGGCTGCATGACCAGAACAAAACAGAACAGTAAATCTCTAAACCCTCTACTTGTGGAGGAAGAATGAAGAAATTGCTCTGAGTTATGTTACTGGCTCAGGTTCAGCTGCCAAGAATAAATTTGGAAGGTGTTCATTTTACAACGAGTAAAGGAAATTCAAGAAAAAATCTGCTAAAACCAAGAAGGAAATAATATATGCCCTCTGCTAATCTGATTTGGAGAACTGTACACGGGCACACCAGCTGAAGAGGAAAGAAATTGGGCAAAAATGCAGTCACTGAAATTGAAAGTCCAAGTTTTAGACAAGGCCAAAAAGAGTTAATTCAATGAGAGATTTTAATGGCTTAGCCTCCTTGTTACTGTTTGACAACTGCTTTTAAATGCAGGTTTTTATAGCACTTTGCAGTCTCATTCATTCATTCTTCTTTTAATTCAGTGTTAAATAAGTAGATGGATCAGAAAAAATTGACTAATAATTCTAACAATATTGGGGCAGTCTGCCACTTTCCATCCACAGCAATACTATTGACACTCATGTGCATTTTCTCACAGATGCACATAATGGGCAGAAATGAAATGAACTTAAACTGGTGAAACTCCACTGAATTCAAAATTAACTGTCTCAGGCCCTCTTGTAAAATTTATTACTGGGCCTGGCACAAGTACATACTGTGTTATCTCTATAGGGTACAGTCCTGTGTCCTCTTCATAGCACTGAGCAGAAAATGTAAAGATTAAAAAAGTTTTTCATGTTCCTAAGGAGAAGAATCAGTGAAAAAAATCTGGCCGTCAGTAGGTTATGCTTTATCTCCCTCTAAACAGGACCTTATGAATTCCAACAGAAGAGAAGATTATGTTGATTCCCCCACTATTTAAATTTTTAAACATAAGAAGTCCTGGTACTAGTACAGATATACCAATTGTTTACTTCATTGATATGTTTGAGATTCCAGACTTTAGTGTAACATATTTGCAAGCAGTGATCAATTGTTCTTCTTCCTCTAACAATTCTGAGGACTTACCCAGCATGTAGAGAAAAACTTACCTTCTATTCTGTATTCTAGCAATGATTTTACCTTTTTCAGGTACTAAAGTCTGCAAAGATAGAATGATTATATTTTTTAAAAGTAATCTTGCTTCTGACTAAAATTTAAAGTTTGCGTGTACACATGTGCATAGGTCTACTTCATGCAATACCAGAGGTAGGCTTATTATTAATTTTCCAGGAAAGATAAAACCATAAATAATGCAATACCAGAGATTTTATCAGAATAGCTTTAAATAATGAAAATGACAAGAATATGTATCTCATTACATACATTATCATTGCAAGGTAAACAGTGTATCACCTTGTCTAAAATCAGTAATTGGTTGTTTCTTTTCAACCTTGGGGCAGAGGATATTTTCCAGCTATTTTTTAAAGATATTGCTAAAAAAAAAAAAAAGGGGGGGTTTCTTCATCACTAAAATACAAAATCTGACTGGTTATCAACTTCACAGAGGAGCAATATCTATCCTCGCGGGTCATTAGAGGCAAACACAATTTCTGACTTAGCATATTGGCAAGAATATCACACTGGGACACCGACTGATAAAGCATTACTTAAAAACAAAGAATCATAAATATTATGTTTGGTATCTAGAATTATTTGCATGCAGAGGTCACATTTTCTTTGTATCTTTCTGAATAAATGCATACATACACAATACATGCACAACTGACACCTGATTTTAAGAGAAAATTCATGTTTTTTTACCAGCACATGTAATTTCTAGTGGCTGTGCAAAGTGCAATACATGGCTACAAACTCTTTCTTGTCACAAAGTTATCAGAGACTGATAATATTTTCCATTCCAAAAGAAATCTGGTAAAGGAACTTGTAGCTTTGCATTTGCGTCTTTCATACTGCCAGAGCAATTAGTGCAGCTTTGCGCTGATCAGCAGTGTTCCAGGTGAAAAAGCTGACATTTCACTGGAGACTTCCAGTGACATAACAAAATTCAAGGCAATCATCTCATAAAAGAACATCTCTGCAATTCCTTCCACTCAAGCTGTCAATTAAAACATGGTTTTACTGCATAACTGGCATGAAATTCATAACAAAATAACTGTCTGGCTTCAGAGTCATTGTATATGAAAAATTACTGTGTGACACCTTGACAAAAGCAACATTTTAGTACCTCAATACCATTATCTTCAATATCAAACTGCACAATACTGCCATAAAGGTGCCAACACTAATAAAAAAAACCAAGAGTTGCTGGCTGCTTAGTTTAGAATAAACAAAAATGTGCTTAAAAAAAGCTTGAAAAACCACACTCAGTACTTGATTTCCTCACAATAAACAACAAAGATGAGGAATTTGAAGACTTATCCTACGGCCAACTATACAAATGTCTTGTATGACTCTTCTCTGGGTTAAGAATGCCTCATTAAGTTCAGCAATGGCTTTGACCTTGATTTGACACTTGGGTTGAATATGTCAAGTGTTGATTCCCATTTTCCTACCTTGAAAATTCTCTCTGACCACCTCATCAAGAATGCCATAAGTTTTGTCTTATCAATTTGTCTTCCCCAAAGAATTTCAGAAATGCATTTACTGAATTATATCTCATATACCTGTTTTCTCTTCTACAAATACACAGAAAGTATTAGTTCCTTCTCTCCCAAAAAACCCCCACAACAACAACAAAATACCAAAACAAAACAAAAAAATCCCAAACAAACAAACAAACAACCTATGATAGTGAAATTTACATAGACAGAAAACCAGTGTTTTAGAGAGTGTACCCACCCTGAAATGAGAATATGCTGCAATAATACACATCTGAAAAATTATGCTTAGGAGAAAAACATCTAAAACTAAACTAATGCATGAATAGGCAAAGATTTTGGGTCATTTTGCACTCTGCTGCTCTGGTGAAAGGTCTAGTGAAAACCTAGTCAGCAGAGAAAATTATTCCCTAAAAACATGGAGATTTCGATTGAAATGATAATGAGGATCATCCAGATTCATCATTCATTTCAGTTCAAAATCTAAAAGCTTTAGACCAAGAGATGAACTCTTGACAACCACAGAAGAATGGGACCCATAACATTTATTGTTTAAAAATAAGAAAACAGCTTTCATTACAAGTCAATAAATGCATTATGCAGGATGAACTCTGCATGTGCCTATTAGTAGAATTTATAATATTAAACTAAATATGTGTGAACAAAGAAGTCCTTCAGTATGCAATAGCATGAGCAAAGCCAGTTAATCCAATCTCAATTTCAAAAAGGAGAAAAGGGTTTCTGGAACATAATCCACTGGTGTTTTCTAATAAGAAGCCCAAATGAGTGTAAAAGTTGCTTTAAAATGCATGAACATCTGGACCATGCTAAATGAAAACAATGTTACATAAACAAAAAATATAAGTTTTCTTTCTCTGTCTCATGTCTGTACTACAGAGAAATCAATTTTCTTGACGCAAGTACATTGATGTAATTGATGAAACCTTTAGCTGGCATATTTCTCCATATGTGTAACTTGGAACTGATGCAGTTTTGCTACAATAAAACAATAAAAACTAGGTTCTGCCAGGATTTTGGTGGGTTGGCAAATTCTAGGGCTCTCTGCAGAGTTCTTTTCCTCAATGTCTGTATATTGGTGAGCCAAAAATTCACATAGTAATATAATGTGTTTCTTCTATGACAGCTACAGCAGCAGGCAGAATTCACAATGTCCAGCAAAGAACTAGAGAGCATTCTAATTTCACGTCTGATGCATTAAGACCAATGGGGGCAGATAGAAATCATCATTCAGTTAATTTCTCATACCATTTAGAAAAATATTAAAGCTGTAGACATTCCAATCCTGGAAGTGTTCTAAGACACTTGAGTCTTGAGGTTGAGCAATCTGGTCTAGCAGGAGGTGTCCCTTCCCAGGAGGTTTGGAACTAGATTCACTTTAAGGTCTCTTCCAACCCAAATCATTCGATGATTTTGTGTTTCTAATATCTATTTCAAGAAATTTATATAACTTCTCAAAACCAGTAAATAAGTCAGGTTCAGCAAAACATGTCGACAAGGCAGTCAGCTAGGGAGGACTCAAATATCTACTAGTCATATTTGTACCATGTGACATTCCTGAGAGCTCACCAACTGCCGAAACTGTATTGTGCTTTGTACCAAACCTACTTCCCCATGCAGAAAACTACAATGCATTCAGAAGCTAACATAATGCTGAAGACAATGTCAAATGCAATAAACTTCTTGAAGTTTTACTTGCCTATAAAATGAAGCAAAACTTCATCAACTTCTTTTAATTAATTCTCAAATAGTAGAATGCATACTCAGAAGAGGTTTTTTCTACTGTGAGTCGAGAAACAGAACATCTAAGAACAAAATAACCTACTAAATAAACTACTTGAACAAAATGGCACCTACTTGAAGTTAACAAAATCCTTCTTAATCACACTACATTGATTTTGATACTGTTATTTATGTGGAATCAATATTAAGCATAGAGAAGGATGTTTAAGACAGTAAGACTTTGAAATAGAGTGCCTTCTTCCAAATCATGACATTCTGATAGAAATAAAACCTGAACTTTTTCTATATGTTTTATGGAAGCTGAATCACAGTTTAATTTTCATTGTGGCCTATGAATTTAAGTATCCATTTCACTGGGATACTTACACAGGGACTTCAACGTGTAGGAAGGTGTAGTTTTGTGGTTGTCACTCAAAAGCAAATGCTGTGTAATTCATATCTCAGCATGTATTCTTGATAATTTGTTGGTACCCAAAGGAGCCTGTTGTGTCTCTGGAGCATCTCCTTACCCCTCCCTCCACTGCAGTTTAGATCTACTTCATTGTCATTGGCAGGGGGAGACAGGAAAGAGATCCACGTTCTGTCAAATCTCAGCCCCTTTCATCCATAACATTGGCAAGGGTTGGCTCAGCAACTCCAGGATCTTCCTAAATACAGACATTTCTGGGCTGCCAATAGTGCAGTCTAGAGAGGTAAATAGCCTCCTTCATCTTGAGAGTGGCTGTAAAATAAACAACACCACTGCACATTATTTTCCTAGTGCCCAGGCTAACTTTCATTGGAACAAAGACAAAAAATCTCTAGAAAGACATTATGTTAGAGAATGAGGTGGAAAGACATCTGCCTGAGACTTTATACCTTCTATCATTGATTCTGTGTGATCTATCATATTCTGATTTTATTTTCCTTATCCAGTACTGCTATTGTAAAGATGAGCCCCACATTAAATAGCTAGAATAGCACAAGTTATTTTCTCCCAGACTCCAGTCCTTAGAGATTTTTGGACGACCTGTCCCAGTACTCATACAACATTGTCTTTTGTAGCTCTCAAAGAACTGATCAATGAGCATAATTGGATTCTCCCTTTATAAATCAGCAAAACACAGCATACTGATTTTGCAAACTACCTGGAAAGTTTATTCTCACACAGTATTCATTGTCTTTTCTCTATGTTATTTTTTGATAATTTCTGTTGAACAGTTTCCTTTTACATCTGCATAAAAATTGAGCCACTAGCAACATATGAAAAAGAATTAAAAGGCTGCAAATTCAGTGCCAACTGATCACATTGAGGTAGGTTGCTCCCAGCTAGCAGCCAGGCACCCACACTGCCTACACAGCCTCTTACTCACACCCCACAAGTAGGAAAGGACAAAAATAAGAATAACAAGAGCAAAAACCGCATGGATGTTACCATCACAGGCAAATAGACTCGGCACTGGGAATTTAACTTAGTATAAAACATTAATTACTGAACTGAGGATTGTGAAACAAAAAAAGAAACAACTAAATGTCTAAAGAAGATGTCTTTCCTCCTCCATTCCCAGCCTCCACATCTCCCATTATCCCTGCAGGTTATGCTCAGCCTGGTGAGGCAACAGGCAGTGCCGTATGTTGGGGTCTGGGCACATCATGTTCTCTCCAACACTTGTTGCTCGCTCTTTCCTGCTGCTCCTTCTTTTGTACTTGTTTCCTCTGCTCCGACATGAGACCTCCAGAGGCTGCATCCCCTTCATGTATGCCTTCAGGCTCAACCATGGACATACTCTCTGGTCTTGCTCTTCCTGTCTCTTGGTCTTGATCACCATTTTTGAACTGTATTTTCACAGAGGCACCACACATTTGGCTAATGGGCTCAGCTGGGTCCTGTAGTGGGCTTGCCTTGTAGTGGGGCCATTTCATCATCCTAGTACTCATTTTCAGCAATTCAGAATACTGAATAGACAACTAACCAGTATCTGATGCGTCATAAATACCTGACCTATTAATATCTCATCTAATGTAGGCAGACTAGGCCTCAGGAAACAGAGAACAAACTGCTGAAGGCTCATTTAGTGGACTGAAGTTGGAGATCAATAATTTGAAACAAGCTTAATACTCTTCAATGTAACAAAAAATTGAGAGTCTGATATGCTTCTCAGTTGCATTTGTAGGAACTGGATTGTTGTTACTACAGTCCAGTATTGGTTTTTATCATGACATCTTCACTTGTCAGGATAATCATGGTATTTCCATGACTCTATAGAAACTTTGGATAATAACTATTATTACATCCTTTTCCACACACCATCTCCTCAGGGAAACACAGACAGTTGTGAACCTCCTCACCTCGAAGATGATGTGTGTTTTAAAGTAGAAAACGGAACAGAATATTATCAACTGCTGCCACATATTCTGGGATATTTTTATACCCTGGACTACCCACTAGATTATTCTAATAATTTTGTATCCTATACAGCTCAAAGCTGAAGGCAAATTGACTACATTATTACAGTATTAAGAAGGATTTGGCACAAAACAGCAGGACACATTCAAGTTCCTAAGAGTGCGGTGCAGTGTTGTAAATGAAACAACTACTGTCTCATAAATAAGTATTAATCTTAGTGTCAGCTTATCAAAATTCTACACACAGAGATAACATTATTGTAAGAAAATTAAAATAAGTATGACTAAAAAAACGGTTAAAAGACAGTTTTCCACCAGTTTCTTTAAAAACATTAAAATACTGTATTCAAATTACTGATAAGACTTATTATATATGGGCATTTGAACACTTATATGGAGACAGTTTCCCCTTTTCCTGAGGCAAATTTTCCCAGTCTAGTAAATTATTTAACAAATCCTAGCAGCACCAGACATAGCAAGCCAAAATCTATTTATGGCTTAAAAGATGTCCAGGTAGTGGAATGGTAGAATTATTCATCAGGAAAAAAAGTATTATATTTTAAATTGTACAAAAATAACAAATTAAAGAATCAAAAATACAAATCAATGCAAAATAATGATTTTAAAATTACCTATCTGTCATGAGGAAATTCCTTAACCTTGATTAGTATACAAATTTCATGGCTTACAGAGACTGGTTTTGGAAATGATGGCAAATGCACGCATCCTGCTTACTCACTGCAGGGATTATTCAAGAAAAAGGACATCTACAATTCTGAATCATGCAGTAGTCACCATAGTAACATGCCTATCTTTAGAACAAACATCATTCTTACAGTGTTTACATTTATCAAAAAACCTGATCTCTATGAACTTAATCTTACATGACAGCATCTTTTCTCCATTCTCCATATTTGCTGTTCCAATCTTTTATTTAGTATGGACCCAAAGACTATCTTGATACATATATCCTGCCTATAGCAAGCCCTAGTTGCTTTCAGAAAATAAAATTGATTGTTTTACTTTTGTAGAACTGGGACCATACTAGACCCTTGTGGGCCAGCACATTTGGTCAACATTTTTCGTGAAGATTGTTCTGAAGGAAAGAAGCTATTCATTTCCTCTCCAACAAGAAGTCATTACAAGGATGTCTTAGGCAGGTGCCTAATCTGAAGCCCCAAACAGGGGCTTCTAATCTTCCAGCTGATATTCTCATGAGCCCCTTTTCATGATGTTTCATCTGTTTTCAAACAAAGCTTTGCCTAGTGAGCCCACCAAAGTAGCTGCCCACAAAACACCTAAATGCACAGAGCTGTTTGAGCCCAGAGCTGAAAAGTAAATCTAAGCAATTTAAGACAATACATTGAAAATGGGATTATTTAAAACCACGATCTCCAACATCTTGCAGATGTTAGTTGTTGTTGTTTTTTTTTTTTTTAATTACATAGGTTGTTGCACAAACACATCAGTTTCACACAAAGCAAGAAATGCCATTCCACATTCTGATTCAGATGTCTTTCCTCTCCTTTAAGCTACAATATACTCCTGCATCTCAGACTCTATAAATAATTTGCATCACATTCTTTCACAATCTGATCCAATGAAGGATTACTCTGTAGGCTGGTTTTCTTTCTTTGTTTTGAATGGTTTTGCTGGTTTGTCAGCAGAAAAAATGTCAAAATACATTTGACAAGATAAATTATATTCTATTTTAGGTTGTAAAATAAAATTTAAACACAAATCTAAATGAAAGTACTAGGGGGAAAAAGTATTTGGAAAAAAAAAAAAACAGAAATTTTTCCTTTTGAAACTACTAGAATTATCTTTTTCAGGTAAATAAAATACAGAGATAGATACACATATTATATATGTCATCTATATTATTTAGTTACTGCCTACTTTTTTGCGTAATTTTCTGAAAGATATTAGCCATCACAACTTCATTTTTCTGTTTCATTTCAACAGACTTTTTAATTTTAAATGGGGAAAAATTTTTTTCATCAACTGCCGATATTTTTAATGTGAGTAAAAGAAAAAAGGAAGTCTTAAACAGTCTGAATAAGCACTTCCTCCTTGCTCTCTTACTAGGCCACACACATCAAACTATCAAGGTTTCAGAGTTCTATAGCAGCCTGCTAGTTTTTAAATACATTTCCAGTTAGAACAATATTTTTTGTCCTTCTGATTTTATGTTTTCTGTCCATAATATCTCCACGAATCAAGCTGGTCAAGCTAGTAAATATGGTCAATAATGATGCAAAATTAGCAAAATATTATTTTCTTATCCCTTTAAAATATCTATTATGTTGTCCTAAAGTTTTATAAATGTTCCATGAAAAAAACTTTACACTTCACAGTCATCTTTTGCTGCTATATACTGTAAGAAACAGCCATAAATGTGAGCTAGTGGGTGAAATGTTAAAGAGGAAATAAACTAAATATATTCATAGCACATTTCATCTTCTCAGAGAAAATCAAATTGTTCTGAAAAAACATGAAACATGCCAAGAAAGCAAAAGAATTATTGCATTAACACAGTTCATCAATATCTGGCCTTTAGAGGTCATTACAAGAAATGCAATAGAAAGTTAAAGTAATTTTGTGGAATTAAATTCTCCTTTTCCAAAATATGAGCAACTACATACCAGCAATTTACAAATGTTTAATTTCACAAGCTATAAATCTCAGAGTAAATTGCTCTGTATTACCTTTGACACAAGTACAGAAAAAATACATAATGTTGAGGTTTTTTGATTACTGGTGATGAACTATCTTTAGAGCATGAGCAACATTTTATTTGCATCAGTTACACTGAAAGCTTAAATCTGCATCAGCAATTGGATGCAAGAGCTGTTCTGATTTCATGAGTGTCAATAATTTACAAATACATGACAGAAAAGTATATAAAAAGTTTAAAATTATGACAGTGTTCATCCATTGATGCATGAAAAGATTAAGAAAACTTTACAGCTATTTATTCTATCCTTATGTCGTATAAACTCCCTGCATATAATGGAGGTTTACATAGTAAGACATTTAGAAATCTTACAGAACTTTTCCATAGTTATTTCACTATACCTTTTAGTCCACTATATCTTAGGTCCATTTGACTAAACCATAATTTCATTGGGCAAAACTATTTCAGGCGACCACTAATCATGTCTGCAAGATCCCTGTCTCTTTCATTATGTCTCTTGCACAGAGAACCTCTGCCTCCCATTTTCTTTTGGCCTTCCTGTCAGTGCTTTAACCTGCATGCAAAAATTGTACTTTACCACGTTTTGTTGATCTGTACCACATGTCAACCTGTTACAAGCAATTACTTTTGTAGATCAACGTTTTCAGAGCAATATTTAGACATCCATTTGGACATGAAAATGTTTCATCACCAAATGTGACTCCAGGTGCTGACATTCAGTGAGAGACAAGAGACAGAGAATCTTCAAAGGAAGACAGACATAGAACTCTACAGGATGTAATTGTCATTGATTTTGCCTCTAAGTTCAGTTTCTGACTGTAGGGCTCTGGTATACCAGAAAGGGGGAGAGTAAGGCCTTATGAAGGAGATCTACAAATGTGTTGGCAGCATTTTTTAGGTGCTGAATCGGTTAGAAATTATGAGAGGCTTAAGCCTCCTGTGGATATACCATCATAAATCTTTCCCCAGAAACAGGCAAGGAATTCTATTCCATGTTTCCTAAAATGTTTTTGAAACTCCTTTAACTTGTCTTAGCAGTTCAATATATTTGGACATCTTCTTGAATTCAAACTACCCGGGAAATTTGCCTGAATTCCCACAACATTTCAGCTACTCTGAAACATAATTTTTCAAGAGATAATAAATAACAAAAAAAGTCTTCATGCATTATCAACTTCACATGCAGAAATATTGACTCTGTAGGCCAGAACAGGAATAGATGCCTTTCTCTTCTGATTAGCCACAGAAGAGTGCTCAATGAATCTGAGATGCATCTTTCCCAGAGGTGTGGTAGATGATATTTCTGAGAACAGTGTGGAGAATCAAGTAGAGTGTACACAAAACCTCCTTATATTTTGTACTGGATGGATTCTCTATCCCTTCCAATAAATGCCAGGTTTAAAAGCCCCAATGTTTTTTTCCAAATGCTAATCTTTCATTCCTTACACTGGTGGCCAAAGAGCCTGTTTTCCTAAACATCCCCCAATTTATTTTCCTATCTGTGGTTTATTTTAAAATCCAGATTATATTTGAGATTAGGGAAGAAAATGAATATTATTTTTTAATAAATGGAAAATTTCCTGTGAGCATTTTTCCTAAATGTGTATAAGCTAAAATAGTAAATATGCACTGAGCAATACAAGTTTATAAATTTATATCATCCATAGGATCTTGATCTTTTAGAGAAATACAAATCTTATGCTTAGTACAGAAAAGTTGGGAGTCAATTATTAAAGACTAAAACAATTGATAAGTGGTATCTTAAATGAATAGATATTTTTCATTTTCTAATAGCTGTGTTAAATCAACCTGATAAACTCAGTCCTTCCTAGCATGGGCACCACTGTCCTACATGAAGCTGGCTGCCTGCTCTCCCGACCTAACGGGTCACTCAGCCTGCAGTATGGCAGTGATCATGACCAGGGCTCTTAGAGTTATATAACACCTAGACTTTAGCTCCTGTGTTTCTCTACTTTATTAGAAATTACCATAAATACTAAGAAAATCACCATTAGTCAGTATACCTATTATTAATAAGTATATATAAATATATGTGTATATATATACACGCATTTATACACATATATATGTATATATATGTCTCTCTCAAGCTATTACAAATTATTATATGCACTCAATAGTGCATCAACAATAAATAATAGCAGTACACCTATAACAGTACAGGCTACTACAAAATAACCACCATTAAAAAAATTTTATCAATAGTATGAGGGCAGATATGCTCATAATAAAATACTTTCATGTATGTATATGGTGCCAGGCACAGTAAACAGAATCTAGATGGGGCCAAAGCATCTCAAAGGGAAGAACAAATCAAAATAACCCCAGAAGTGGACCCAGAGGAGGACAAATAAATAAAATTGTCTCACTTCAAAGTGATCTGAGTCACAGAGTTTGGAGTCAAACAGGCACCCACAACAAGTGTCCAGAATCTCAGAAGAGAGGTCATCCTGTTGGAGTGAAGGAAAACTGCATGTACTCAGAGTTCTCAGAGAGATAAGCACTATTCAGAATAAAAAACTGGTCATTTTTTTACCATAGAAGTATAAGAGTGCTCAGGACAACACTATTTAAAGGCATCCAGTAGATGATGTTAGTTTAACCTGGGACATCCAACAGATAATGATTTTTTTCCTAACCTCTTGGACAAGTTTTTGAATTTCTAGACTGTTGCCCTAGTTTTGCAGTTTAGAATAGCCAATGTCACCTGCTGCTTTATTTTCAGGACACTTTTACCTTTTCAGGTGATAAGTAGCTGTTATGGTTCTTATCCATGGTGTCTCATAATGTATCCGGTTTACAGGCAGATAATTAATAGAAGCTAACAGGACTAAATTGTTGGTGAAGTACAAATGGGTTAGAATCAAACTTAGCTTTCTCCCAGCTGTGCTCAGTCTGCCTTTTTAGGTAGAGTAAATGCAGCATATCTTACTTTTATAACTGAAGTCAGCAGATATGTCACTGAATACAAAAAAGGGCACAATTGTTGAATAAAAAAGTCTCTGTCTTATAATCGCTTTTCACAGTAGTGGCACATGTTAAGCACAGAAACAAAACTTAAAGGGGTTTCTAGTGAAAGTCAGCCATGAAGGGCACTGAACTTCAAGGGTGTGTTTGCAAACTCAAAGTACATGTACTCAAAGTACATACAGGACTCAGGAATAGTCTGGGACTTTTAGATCTGAATCCAAAGCAAAACCTGGCTTTTGATATTTCTCTTTCATCTATGCCTCTCATTTGTGGTTCCTCATATAAATAAGTGCACTAAGAGAGGTTTTCTCAGCATGGAAATCTTCCAGGTAGACCATAAAATACAATTCTGTTTCTCCACAGCAAGTTCCCATTATGGAAAACGCAACAGTAGAAAATGAAAAACTGTCTTCTAGAAAAGGACTAATACATAAAGGAACAACCAGTAAAACTAGGAAAAGTCAGCTATGCTAAAAGAATGAGACCATATCAGGAAAATGGCCAGCAATAAATCAATACAAGGTGCTGAAGCTGGAATTAAAAGTGCAGCCCTCTATGCAATCTGTCAACAACCAGACAGCCAAATTTGGCAGCTTAGATCAGATGACCCATTGTAGTCCCTCCCAACCAATCTATTACTGCGTGATTCAAGAGCAACTAAGATTCTTGTTTGCAAGCAGGAAAACCAACTATGACTTGAGCCTGAAAGAGGCATTCTGGGTGTAGCAAATAAACAAAAATAAATTACTGCATAAGATGTGAAAAGTTAGTTATTATATTCCACTAATTACAGACAGAGAAGGGAAAGCATCTGTTTCCGTATAATGCTAGCAGCAGCTTTTTCTTCTTTTGTCAATACTGGGGTGGGGAATCAATTGAGCACTTGAAGATGTCAAAATGGCTGTAGCTGTTACAAGTACAACTACCTGACTTGCTGATAAAGCCCCTTCCTTGTTGTCAAAGGAGAAGGAACAATGAACTGCCTCTCAAATAATTTGACTGTCTAACAGAACAGCTGCATGCATCTTCTTTAAACTTCTGTGATTTTCACAGTACTTAATTTTAAAAAAATCACAAGGATCAACAGAGTTTTAAATATGCACAGATTAATTCCCCAAACACCTAAGTTCTCTTAAATGATACATAGAAAAGCAGAATTTAGGAAGGAAAAACAGTACTTAATTCATATGACAATGGGTTAGAAACTCATCAAAATTCTAGTAGAAGGTCTGTAGAAGTAAAAATATACTTTCTTCCTCTGCAAACCTACCAAGAAAAAAATCAATGGAGAAATACCATGCCAATGCAGTTTCCCTCATGTAATTATATATTTCAAGGACATTTTCACTGTTCTAAAATAACAATTCTTATTTTTCCTAAATAAATACACTTAGGCTAATTGATTATAGTTATGATCAATTCTTCTTCCAGTTTCAAAGAAAACTACTTCCATAACCCCATCTTTTTCTCTAAGTGCCACTCTTGTCAATATTATGTATATCTAGAGATAAAGGGCATGCATGTACATGTATCTGGCTCCATACTAAAAAAAAGCCCTGTTAGGTGTGTAATGTAAAGGGCTGAAATATTTATAATGCAATGCTCATAATCCATTAGAATGCTGCTGTCATGCTCTTTATGTAAGAAAGGAAATTTTATTACAAACTAAACATTTTTCCTTAACTGTGAAGACAACCAAAACAATTGATGTTGCATCTTATTTTCAGTAGATGAAAGAAAATAGGCAAGCCATTTGAACTCATTTCCTGTAATGCCTGAAGGGTTTTTTTGGCCAGAAGCTTTAAAGACTCTTTGCTTATGCAGCAAAGGATGGACTTCTGTTGCAGCTAAATTTTGATATTAAAATCCTAGCAAGGAAACAGGATTTTTTATGCATGCCCCTGTTCTTAAAGTTCTGGTGAAAGCAGACAGAGTTTTATACGTGGTATTAAATTCATCCAAATAGTGAAAGCAAATAATTACAATGTTTTTTTAATTTATCCTAATCAGTTCCTCCAGAAATATTTATGTGCCTATTTTGCCACCTATTAGAATTCCTGTCAAATTTAAAAATAATTGAAGTAAGCCTTGCTACTAACACATTTGACTGACAAAACATTATTTAAATGTTAATCTGGTGCTTATTCAGACACTTCAGACTTTCTACTTCCAATAGCCCTTCATTTCAACAAACAAACAAACAAAACAAAACAAAACAAAACAAAGCAAAAAAGCCAACCAAAAAAAAAATTTCCTCTATTTTGCTGCATTTTCCCATTTTCTATGACAGCAACTTTGTAATTAGCTTCTGTATTTCAATAAACATCATAAATTAAAAAATAAATACATCCTTGTGTGCAAAAGGCTATGAATTAAATCCATCATATTTTAATTTAAACAGAGATTATGAGAATTTAAGTCAATTGTCAGAGAAATTTGGCACTCACTCAAGTAAATATTCTGTTTCCCTAAAACAGTTGATCTCAAAACAGTGAAGTAAATCCACTCATGCCAGTAAGCTTATTTTTTTCAACCTGCAGGGGAGTAAAAAACTAAAAAGTGTTTTCCAGCAGAATAAATTTTACTGACCCTGTAAATTTAGGATTCATCCCTACAGACTTTGGTTTTCCTTTTTTGTTTAGTTACATATAAAACTAAAACATATTTGCCTTTCAAATGCTAATCAGATTTGAGCATCACACTGGAATTCAATGATGCTTACAATAACCAAAAAGCCCATCTCCCTATTGCTTTGTAAGGCTATCAACCTTTTAAAACACAGTCCATCAACATACCTCAAATGAAATAAAATCAGACATTTCTACTGAATGTTGCTCAGTGCATCTGGGTAAAATTCACCGTCCTTTCTGTGAGAAAGAAAGGAGCAAGAAGATTGTATGTCAAAGCAGAAAAAAAAATCAGAAAGCTAGAGAATAAAGAAGCAAACTAAAGCAAAAAAAGGAATGTTATCATACCAAAAGAAAGTAACATTTAATGGTGAAAATAAACTGTCTTGGTTAAACATTTGGTAATGAATCTATAGGATTTGAAACATTATTTTTTATTTAAAAGAATGAGTTCATGAGCACAAAGTGATTGTTAGAAATTTTTAACATGTCAACAGCTGCTGTCCATACCTTTTTTCAAGGAAGATGTTACCATGCTGTGAATGCAGATAAAGTAACAGCACATGCATGATTTCACACCACTACCAACAAATAGTCATCCTTATGACTAATAAGTCTCTTTACCCCCACAGACTCTCTGACACTGTGTGCAGATTCAGAGTGCTCACACAATAGACGAAAACTCACATTTTCACTGAAAGAGCAATTTCTTTCCTGTTTAGGCTTACCACATTATTGCTGCTTCTCAACAACCTCTGTATTTCCAAACAGCAGAGTGGAGAAGATGGCACAATTGTGACTGTTCCTGAGCTGCCTTCAGTATTCAGTATGCAAACAGATTTCATCAAAACCTGCAGCAGAGAGTAACAAGATTAACAACTTCAAAAGACATAGAAAAAAAATTATTAAAAAAAATATTTTCTTCAATTCTCCAAATGTGTAAGTAGACAACACTATAGAATAAAAACATCTACCTATGAAAACAGTATTACAACAAAGGAATAGCAAAAACCTTTAAAAAGTAAATAATTATGGGCAAATTGACAATGTATAAATTGTGGTACACCACAGTTTTCTACTAGGAGGCTACTCTTTAAAAATACAGATTATTTTAAATTTGGATTAAGTAAAAATCAAGAGCAGAAGGGATTTTTTTTATTTTTGGGTAACTATGATGGCCATTGGGAAAAAAAAAAATTGAACAAGTTAAAACGTGAAGATAAATAACACCAAAGGTTTGGGATGCATCAAATAATTTTAAATGCACATAAAAAGGTCATTTCACTTTTCAAAGATGAATGGAACTTTAAAGAAAAAATAGAGAAAAACTTAAGATGCAAAATATTACTTC
>WBNO01007662.1:758-15332 GCA_013400575.1 Peucedramus taeniatus | reverse complement strand
GCCTGGGCTTTTCTAAACAGAAGTCAAGCTTACAATAATGACAGCTGAGTACTTGGGAAACATTGACATCACACCTATGAATGTTTTTGAAAGGTTACAGAACATTACACTTCATAAGGTTTCAAAACCAGACAACATAAAATGAAGAGTGCTAAATGCCACAGAGGCTATATGGACATTAGCAGATATTTCATTACACAGTAGATGTGGGAGATCTTTAGTAGTGAGATCTCCAAGGAGTAGTGAGAAGATACCATTGGCCTCTGCTTCATCTGTCCTCTTAACCTTTCTACTCAAAAAAATGAGACAGGATTTTAGCCAGCATATATTGGTTAGTCAGTCAGTTTTAAGCTCAGTTCAAAATCGAGACTGAGAGAGCAAAACTTAACTTGATTTATAACCAAAATTAATTCCACAAGATTCCATACTTTAAAACAAGTAATTATATACACATTTTTTGGTGACACAGCATAAAAATTGTCATTATTTTTACTTTGTAAATTAGATAAAAATTTTGCAAATGTCCATTTCTATATTTTTTAACAAAACCAGAGTTTTCTAACTAAAAAAGAAATCCAATAAAACAATCCAACCAACAAACAAACAAACAAACAAATATCCTGTTTAATGAAGGTTTAAATGAAAAATTAACATTTTAGTATGCCTCAAGGAAACCAAGTATATTCTGCCTTCTTTTAAAGCAAGAATATCTCAACACTACTCCACCCAGGATGAAATGAATAATTGCTGGAAAAAAGAAGTTTGTCCAGACATAATTTCACTGAAGGCATAGCTAGGTAAACAGTGAAAGTTTAAAATACATCTACTTATAGACACCACAATATTATTAAGCATTTTCAGAAACTTGAGCAAGCAAATGAGTATCTGGATGTTGATTTATTTTCCTATATCTGAAGAATTAGAGGACTTCTGTATGACACAGTAATCAAGTCAATATAGATGTTACAAAGCCAGAATATGATATTTGTTGTGCCTGCAGAAACAGCAGGGGTCTAAAATCATTTTGCTCTCTGCCTGTCTCAGGGATATCACCTGGGGTAACATGAGCTTCTTTTATGCTTTTGTGCTTCTTTACGAGCACCAGCTGAGCCAGCTGGATTTTATGAACCATCAGGTGATAGCATCCTTCCACTTTGATCCTGTAGTGGCAAAAGTGTTCCTGAGTTTTCCAGGATAAAGCAATTTTCTAGTTTAACAGCAACAAAGATGTGTCTAGCTGCAGTCAAGTCTACACAGGGGAGAACTGCTGAAACTGCCTTGCAAGTGAAAGCGGAGGAGATGCACGTGTCTACTTTAAACAAGTCTCAGCAGACAAACCAACCCCCTTGCTAAAGACAAGGAAAGGTTACCAAGGAGTAATCTTCAGGCTGATGAAGAGATTTAAGTGTGTTCCTGAGAGTGGCAGCTAATCAGGTAAGCTTTTCCAAAGGCAGTTTGAAATTAAGAAAGGTGTCAGAGGCAAATGTCTAATGCCTGCCTGCCCCATCAACAGCAGTATGTTCTCAGCTTAGCCTGAACCATTTCAAAATTACAGCAACAGAGGAAAGTTATCAAAGTGTAACACGGATTTCTCTGAAGTCAGGAGAAAGAGAAAGAAATGAAAGGACACATGGTAATGTAAAAATAATACGCTACAATGAGAGGTTAACCTGGATTTATACTTTTAACCTGGACAAAATGGGTTTGTTTGTTTTTCTCTGGGCCTGTTTGTTCTTTAGGAATGATAAAAAAGAAACTGCCTTTTACAGAATTGTCAGACCAGGATGTACAAAAGGAAAAATGCTTAGAAAATTATTAAATTCTCAGTATTTTATTTGCAAAGAACAGAAGTCATCTGTTTTCAAATTAAATTTCTACTGAAAGAAAAGGGAAAGAAGAGGGCAAATATGCTGTAAAGAGATTTACTGTTCAGTACTGACTAACTTACACAATCCAGCTGTGAATTCTCTCTCAATGTAATCATCCTTGTGTTATCAAACCACAAAACAGCAGAGAATTTATTTCAGAACATTAACAGTATACAAGCTGCAAGCTAATGTAGGCTGCCTTCAGGACAGCAACAAAATTATGCAGTTCATCCTCTTATGCAAAAGCAAGAATAGGAATGAAGGCTGATAAGGATGATACTCTGAGGGCACAAAGCTAAGCTAATAAATGACCAGCAGAGAGTGTGGGCTGCATCACCCTGCAGCCCTATCGAAGTCAAAGAGGGCATCCATGAGGGATTGGGAACAGAGCCTGCCATATGGCTTGGAGACACTGATCACAGCCAGGATTTTCTCTCTTGCTCACTGTACATAATTTCTTTACTACAGTTACAGTGAGGAGGATTTCCTCAGTA
This sequence comes from Peucedramus taeniatus, assembly GCA_013400575.1. Classification (NCBI taxonomy): domain Eukaryota; kingdom Metazoa; phylum Chordata; class Aves; order Passeriformes; family Fringillidae; genus Peucedramus; species Peucedramus taeniatus. Next base: position 12,970 of record WBNO01007662.1, on the reverse strand, counting down.
AATGTACTATTGCTCGTAGCACAAACTTCTAACATACATACATATATATATATCTATATATATATATATGAGAAATTACAGTGCAAGAATTGTTTCTGTTTCAATTGCCTATTTCCTTATAAAATGTTTTCAAAACATAATCTATTATTAGAATGTGGAATGCGATAGTATAAAGTGATAAATGAAAAAGTGAACAAATTTGCTTTTTCAGTAAATTTTAAGAGCATGTTAAGCACACAGGGAAGTGATCCAGCAGTCCACACGTTCAAATCAGTATTAAGAAAAAAGGCAAGATCACTTGATAATTTCATGTCCTGAAAGGTCCTAAGGACAAAAACAAAGTCCATTTTTCTAAAAGCAACCACACAGAGATTTACATACACTTGACTTGTTGAAATGCCATAAATGAAAGTGAAATGCTTTGCTTCCCAGTAAATATAATACTGGGAATACAATACAATTATTTTCATTTATGTCTAACAATATCACCAGCATTTTTTCATTTTTTTTCTTTTTTGTTTCCTTTCTGCTAGTGAGAAGGGGAAAAAAAAAAAAAAAAAGGCAACTAATTTCAGTTCTGTTCTCAATCTTTTTGTTTTCACCACTAAGGGAAAAGATCACTTTTCGCAGAATCATCACAAAATCACAGAATAACCTGATTTGGAAAGGATCCAAAAGGATCATTGAGTCCATGCTCTGGCCCTGCACAGCAAGCAGCATGTGCCTGAGAGCATTGTACAAATGCCTCTTGAGCTCTTTCAGGCTGGGGCTGTGACCACTTCCCTGGGGAGCCTATTCAGTGCCCAAACACCCTCTGAGTGAACATTACTCTAATGTCCAACCTAAACCTTCCCTGACACAACACTTTATTGAAAAACTAACTCTTCATCCATCAAGACTAATTTGATGGATATATTGTTTTACCAAGTTTCTCCTGTCCTTCTTGGGTGCACCCATGCTGAAGTCTGCGACATTCTCAGCCTGGTTAAAGAAGAGCCAACAATTATCACCTCATAAAAGGATAATTTCTGCCAAAGAAATTCAAAGCATATGCATCATTCATTTTTAGACGTCATAAACTTTTTCAAACTATATTTCTTTCAAACTATGCCTCTTTTCCCAAATCTCTCATTTAGAACAAGAAGCATCAAAAGTTCTGGGTTTAACTATTATGATTCAATAACAAATTTTATTTCTATTACTAAACACTTAGATACTCAGAATAGTGTACTAGTGGTATGCAATAAACTATTTTTACAGATTTGGTTTGGTTTTGGTTTTTAATCTTAATATATACAAAAATATTTAAGTTCTTATATTCAATGTTGCTGAGAATGGCCCATAATGAAAGAAAGTAGCTAGACATATCCTCATCTTCCTGAAACCTAAGCATTTATGAAATTGTCTGGTACAGGCTTTATTATGCTTTGACAATGTAGCATAAAAAGTGTTGTGGAGGATATGGAAGCAATTTCACAGGGCAAGGGGCAATAATGTCATAAGAAAGGCAATGAACAATTGTTAGAAATTGTAGTTTAAGAATACTAAATATGATTAACAGATTAATTGTTTAGACTGGTTCACATACTGTATTCCAATTGCGAGTCAGTTTCTTTATATATCTCGTATTTCACCTGCATTTATAACTCAAAACAGCCAAATCTCAAGTAAAAGCTTCCCTTTGGAAAGCAGAAATATTTTTTAACTACTAACTTTAGCTACAAGGGAAAATTTGCAAAAAAAGGGCACAATAAACATTTGTCTGAGGACACAACAAGGTCCAGAAAATGCCATTCACCCATCCTCTTCATACAGTACATAAGGATAAATTTATATAAGGGTAAATTTCACTCAGCTATTGATATGAAGAAAAGGTAATGAGATGCCAATTATTATCTCAGGCTGTACAGGACAGGGTGAAGATTTATTTGTGTTCTCAGACATGATGAAGATCATCTGAACCGCCCAGAATGTAGGTACTCAAGCTGCCTTCTTGAATCCAGTCATTCTCTGCCAGAAAAAAAATCCAATTTCAGTAAAGAAATGCAGTATAATCACAGGTGAGAAATTCTAGGCCACATCCCAGAGCACATATATCACATCCTCATCTTAGGAGTAGTAGAGCAAAATCCAATTACATATAGATTGTATAGCACAGTAAGTACCTTTGCCATAATAACTAACCTTTTAATTACATGATGGTTGTATATTTGGTCTTTGCTCACAAAATGATGAATGATTTCAGATCCAAGTAACAGGCTACAGATATTAATTCCTTAAATTCGTACAAATCCATTCTCAGCTGAGTTGACATAAACTGAATGAAATGTCAGTGCATGGATGTTAATTCTTAGTTTTTCTGGGCTTGTTTTTAAATTCATATGCATGAAATAAAAGTTAGCAAGTGCCTTGTTAACTAGACTAGGGTCTTCAGTGCATCAAAAATATGAGCTAGCATGCTGCAGCACATTGGTTTTTCTAGTCTAGGCAATTCTGACATAATATAATTGCTTAATTCTATCAATTAAGCACAAGTAGCTGTATCTATCAGCATAATAAGATTACAAGGCTTTTTCTAATGCAAATGAGATAGAGCCTTTTAAACACACCACTAAAATTTTCATTGAAAGACATGACAGTGACCAGGGAACCTAAGCCTACTGTTTTCTGCACCTTTTTCAAGAGCAGCGATTAGGACTATCAAACTGGGCATTGATAGGCTGGCTTTGACAAACTCTTTCACTGGATTAAAAACTCTTTTTGGTAAAAGGCTTCATCTTCCCTGGGGCCAAGTAATTTTTTCAAAAGGCACAGGGACATACAATGCCTCTTGCAGAGCTGTGCTCAGGTCAGCCAAGTCCTCCACTTGAAATGCTCTCAAGATGTTCTTACCTCTTTTAACATCAAAACTTTCAGAGCTGTTTTTCCTCCTTAAACTTGGCCCCTAGACAACATATGCACATGCAGCCAGCTATGGCGGAGTCCTTCAAATGATTGAATTGCAATATATGGTAATGAAGTTGTTGCAGATATCTATCTCCTGCTTATCATCCTAAAAGGGAGTCCAGAAGGTCTTCTCAGTCAATGCTGGGTGGCAGGTTTGCCTGCATACTCTACTTCTTGCTTCTCCTCCAGCCCTCCTATATGCTGAAAAACAATTGTAACTGGCTTTTTAATTTCCCCTGTTTCAACTGTTAAGTGATAAATTGTCTATCAGGAAAGAGTTTTCTAAACCCATAAACTTACTAACTCATCCCGTGAAGCAAAATATTTTTTAATGTGTCAAGGGAAAAAAAAAAGAACTGAAAAGCTTACAGTGCTGATAAATCTACTTTTAAAAATTAAGGAAAAAATACAAAAAACCAAACATAAACTCCTTGCTATGTAAAACAATAATTTGAGTAAATAATTTCAAATATCAACATGCAAAAATAACTCCAAATTTATTTTCTTCTTCCGGTCTTCTATTTCAAAAGGGTTGCATGCCAATATACAAAAACACATTATGTCATGGAATCTATCATAATGTCATTCTCTTTCAAAATCAAGGCTTCAAACAGAGCAAATATATAAATACAAGTTATAGACAAATTTATACAAATTAAAGAGAAAAGTCAATCAAGTGACATGAACAGTGTGGTACTTCTGAATGCATAGCTGAAGTCGGTCTCGTTGATTTGCTTATGGTAATAAATTCACTACCAAACTCAGGAAGAGCAAATCCTGTATACCGATTGCTGAGATTAGAAAAAAAAGTTTCCAAATATAGGAATGCTTGAATGCCAGATTTTGGAAGGAAATCACAGATAGATAATGGATCTGATATTCATCTGCAGATATATTAAGCAAACCCATTTAGATGTCTATCAATATAGATAGAATTCATCTAAGACCCTTTTCCCGTGAACGAAGCCTGCTACAAGAGAGAAATTTGATTTTACTTGTGTAAGACATTGTGTCCCTCCCAAAGCAAAGGAGTTAAATCATACTTAGGAGAGCCCTCCAGTGAAGCTTCATGTTAATAAAGGACAAGCAGGATATGAAGCACCTTTTTTAAAAAGGCCCACTGGACATGGGTATAACAAAACACACATAACCATGCTACACAGCACTGTTCAAGGTCATATTAGCTAACTCAAAACAGAGCTAGTTCTAACATCAAGCATATTTTAGCGTCTTGCCAAATCCTGGCTATTTGGTGATTTACCAGCCTCAGCTTTCAGCAGGCAAGGCCAAGTACCATACATTTGGTTTGTGCCTCAGATTCCTTCATAAACACAGGGACCTCAAGCAGTATCTAGTCCTCCATTTCACCATACAGTTGCCAGGATATCTCTACATCATTGGTGAGATGCAGTTTACAAGGCCTAGATTTCCCTCCATTTGAAAACCCACAATTCAGACAAACAGTCCAAGTCTCTTTTCCCATCAAAGATGAGGACGTTCTTCCCAAACATACCCAGCTCAGTTTTCTTCTCAGTTACCCTAAGTATCCTCTAACTTGGAGCAAGAGTTTTCTTACCTTCCCATCTCAGTTGACAACTCACTAGATTCTTTTGTCCCGACCTCCTCTTAGGAATTTTGGAATTCCAAATTTTTAGGAATTTAGGAATTCCTAAATTTTTTTCCCTTTCCTTTGCTCTCCTTGAGCCTGGATGCTGAACATAACACCACCCTATGCCACAGGAAAGGGGTCATGGTTAAATTGCCAATCTCTCTTCTCTCTAGTATCATTTTAAAGAAAATCATCCTAGTCATATGCAGCCATTGATAAAAGTAAATGGACTTTCTGGAAAATACTCAGAACTAGGAAAATCCCTCAGTGAACACAGTCATTGTCAAGTCTCTGTTAAAAATGCCCATTTGTGTCACTTCAAAAGACAAATCTGGGCAGATTTTTACAGTTAGACCAAATGTCAGACACCTGACAAGGTCACACTGACAGAGTTCAGGTTCCCAGTGCAAAGCCTGCAGATGTGGTAGCATTTTCAGAAAAGACACCATAAATTTCTTACTTGCTGTAAAGTAACAAGCAGTGTTTTTTCCTGTTCTCATGATCAGAAACAGTTCAGACATTTAGGGTTACAGAAAAAAAAAGAGATCAAAACACTTACCTGTCATAGAAACACCACAGCCTAACTGTGGCAGACATGTAAATAATAAGCAACCTGGAGCAGACCTGTGAGAGGTTGGACAGCTATAGCAATTTACAGAGCTTGAATTCTAAACAGCAAATGCAGCAAGCCACATGACAGAGGCCAACCAGGCTGAAACCTGAAAGAGCTCCATGGCACAGCAGGACATGGTCATGCAGTGACAGCTGGAATAGTTCCTGAGCACAGCAAAACATCTGAATCAATAAAGTGCTCGGTATTTTCTGCCCAGCCCCATGTTCCATGGGTCACACACATCCACTGAGGTGTCCCCAGGCAGCACCACAAGCGCACCCCAGCAGAGCCTTCCACCTCTCCCAGATTCTGATATACTTTTATATGCTCTGCAGATTAGGGCTGAGACAAGATTATTACCTGTTCCAAGTGCTCAGGAGACTGTAGGCAGAAAGGCAGGCAATAACAGCCTGTCAGCTGCATCAGCCCCTCTCCACTACTGTGCTTTTCATCAGTCTCTTTATCAATCTTCATACTCTTTAACAGTCTTTTCTTCTTATAATTAGAGCTTTCCCCACTGTTCAGCCCGCTTATTCCCAGAAAACAGCTCTCAGCCCTCTTCCTTATGGTGTTTACAAGCTCAGACTTTCTCCAGGGTACAGTACCATGGCCTCAGAGCACTGTGTGAGAGAATGAATCTGCTTCTGGCTCCAGAAACTCTCAGTGACAGCCAGCTTCCCATTCCAGCATGACACAGCAGGCTAGATGGGCCTTCTAGCCTTCCTCTCAATCCCATCTGCTCATTAATGGTGACAACCATGTAAGAGCAGAAAAAATTCCTCCACTAATCATTCTGCTTTCATAATTTCATTTTTAAATATATATTTTTGAATGTTGAGACCTCTTTCACATATTTGTGTGTATACCAGAACAGCTGTAATTTGCATTATAAAATTAGACTTTCCATTACTGACTAAGAAACAATAAGAATAAAATATTAATAAAAGTTTTTAATATTTTTGTTTTTAATAATGAGCACTGAAGCAAAAACAAAAGAGAATGAGGCAACAGATTAAAGCAGCACATTATGTTGACTAATTTAAGTTCTTGGACAATAAAGACAATTAAAGTCAGATTGACATTTTAGTGATTTTTAAAAAAATAATTTCATTAGGGTTTTAAAGGACAGTAAAATGGCTGTCTTAATAGAATCATTATTAGAGTAAAAGAACAAATGTTGATAACAGAAAAAATATGAAATTTCACACTGCTTTTAAGGTTTTCAACAAACTATGACAGCCCTACAAGACACGATATTCTTCATGCCATGTCCTCTGGGCTTTACAAAGTAACAGAATTAGTGTTTGTAAGGGTATCCCAGTTGTATTTTTTTACTAATAAGGATAAAGTGTTGCAGCCACTGTGCCGCCTCTGTTAATCCTGCTTAAACCAGCAATACAGAATGGGTGCATTATCCAAGGGCAGTGCAAAGTAACCTGCAGTTACCCATTTTTTTTCGGAATTATTTTCAGCATACAATTAATTACTAAGATAAGCCTCTGTTGGGGGAAAAGAACAGAGGAGCAATACACTTTACATTAATTCCTCCAGGATGAAGCACAAATTATTTCTTGCATACACTGTTATGATTGCTGTTTGATTGTTCAGTAAATACATAAAATACTAGGTGCCATTAGGTAACCTGATTTAGGATACGTAAATCCTACTACATTATATGTAAGAGAATTAGATAGTATAATTAGAATGTGAGTTGTGCAGAACCATCAGGTAGCACTAGAAAATTTAAGCGCACAAATGGAGTTTAACTGAAAATTTTTACTAGGAATATGGCAGTTGAGCTCATCAGAGAGCTAAACTTCTTTCTGTAGTTTAAATTTCATTCTTAGTCATTCAGAATATAACTTCTTCCCCATCAGATTTTTCTCTTGGATTATTAGCTAAATTTTAATAGTTTTTCAACTAAACAAAATAAATTTTCTGCTTTGATTTATTGCTCTGAGGTTCAGGAAAGCCTAAAGGAATAGAGAGATGCTTTTACCCATTAATTCCTTCTCCATTTTTAAAACCCTTGCACAAACATTTCCTTACTTATTTCTTTCCTCAATACCTGTGTAACCAGCACTGACAGTTCAATTCTCAACCTTCAATTTTACAAAGTATAGAAAATAGTAATGGAATTATGGCTTGAGAGAAACCAGACTACAACTGGTAAACCAAAACACCTTTCATCTCAAGCCCAAAGGAACAGTGAAATATCCCTTTGACAAGAGAGGCTGAAAAAATAAAAGCCATCAGAGAAACCACAAGCCACAGTGGAAGTTCTTCAGGAATTTTAATTATATGGGCTGATGTTATATGCCAAAATAGGAGGACTGACGAGTTTCAGTTTTCACGTTTGTGCATGTGTAGAGAAACTACATGAGAAAATGAAAGAATAAGGCACAGGACATGTCAGCATAGACAGGTGGAGTAACTGAGGAAAGCAAGGAAAGGGTTCTGATGCTGAATACTGGCTGACTTAAGACATGAAAATGTCTGAACTATTAATTAACTGTTTCCTTGTGTTTGATTCCTACTTGTTTAAGGGTTCTTGACTATATTTCTTTTTTTTTTTCAAATAAATGGGGTTTCTCTTAAAACCTGAGTAAATCACCAATTCCTCTTAGCCAATGTATTTGATCACATCTTCTCTGCTATGTGTGAGATCAGATTTTTAAGTTTTCTCTCCTCCTCACCTCTAAGACCCTCTCTGGAACAAAGTGAAGGTCAAGTCACAAAAAACAACATCTGACAAGCACTTTCCTAACTCTCTGATGTCCATAAACCAGAAGTAATGGTGTGAAGAACACAGAATAAAGTGCGAGTGCAGAAAGGACTATCTCTTCAGAGAGCAAATCACTGGTCTGCAAGAGATGTCCAGAACTGTCAAACCAGAAATAACAGGATGTGAGATTTCACATTTTCACAAATCCAAAGTATGAAATTACCCCATCACAGAAGAGTAAAATGTAACCCAAAGTTTAAAAAAAAAAAAACATTTTGGATATCACAGGTAATGACACTACAACTCTGATGCAGAATCTTTTAGGAATTTGACATACCAATTGGAAAATATATTGCAAATTTTCAACTGTTTACAGCAATGCAAGATTTAAGTCCAGTTTTCCTTAGATAGACACAATGCAGTAGAAAATATTACACCAATGGATTGCATGTGACTAGAAATTTCCAAACTTTCTGTGAAGTGCATTCTGCCATGACACACAGAATTACTGCCAAGTAAGCAAAGGCAGCCACCTACTTGATATGCATTTTTTCACTCCTGCAAAATCCAATAGATCTTACTCCTTGGCAGAAGAGTTGTTTTGTATACCGTCTCTTTCTTTACCATGATTTTCTGAGCCCAACATTTCTAAGAGGGAAAAGAGCTTGGACATTAACAGGCTGCATGGCTTGGTCTAAACTCCATAAACTGCAGCCAGTTTACCCTGTGGCACATGGTCTTTTTGGTTTATTTCTAATCTCTCCTGCCAGTCTCCTTGCTCAAATCCCCTCCAACTTCTCGACACAGTTTGGGTTGTTTTTTTTTTTGTTGTTGTTGGTTGGTGTTTTTTTGTTTTTTTTTTTTTTTGTTTGGTTTTTTTTTTTTTTTGTTTGGTTTTTTTTTTTTTTTGTTTGGTTTTTTTTTTTTTTTGTTTGGTTTTTTTTTTTTTTTTTGTTAGCCTGCCTTTTCAACGTGCAGCCATCACTCCAGTAAGCCCCAAAATGACTCCTTTACTTTTTTCTCCCTTTTTCCTGAACCTTTCCCTCACTAGGAACTCCTACACCCTGCTGCTGATTTCCAGTCATCTTTCTCCCACAAAACAGCATATACTTTTCCAGAAAATGACAGTGATATGATACAAATAGCCTCCTCCTGGTCAGTATTTCCTCTTTAATAAAACCTGCTGAGTACTCTTGTTAAAAAGCTCAAAGAAGCCTGAGCCAATACTTCTTCACTATATGAAAAAAATAGTCACAGAAATGTCAGTTTGATTTTCTACAATCTATGACCATGTCTAAGATTAAAAGCAGATGATCCCTTGCAATCATGTTCACATGTTTTAACAAGGCAAAAAAAACCATAAGACACTGACCTAAGCAACCCAAATTAAGCACTAAATCAGCCTGATCTCAGTTTATCCAAACTTGTTCAGAACATTTTGAAAGCTTTTTTGACAAAACGATTGCTTGACAAGTGCTTTCTTCCAGCACATGTTGCCTGTTCTCCCACAAGCATCGTGGTGTTACTTGCATTTTTTGCATAACTCTCAGGAACACTGTCATGGGCTTATGACTGATATAATCCTAATAGTGAAATCAAGTGATCTGCTAATGCACAGACATGGCATGAATAAAGATGGAATAGCAGCCTGTGCCTTCCTCACACAAAAATGTGGTGACAAAGTTTTGCACACTATTGCACATTGTAATACAGACAAACCCAAACTAAATTAGTGGCAGGAACTGCTTGTGAAATTAAACTAAACTCAGAACAGATTTGCAACTGTTTATAATTCAATGTTGTTACTTTTCTAATTTACAGCTCTTTCTAGGCCAAAGTTAGAGCACCAGTAAGAAGAAACCCACAAGCATTTCTTGGAACTGTATGTAGGTTTTATTAGTACTTTGTATAGAACACATATTTCTAATGTTTTCCCATGTCATCATGTAACAAACATCTTACAATAAACATTAAGCAATAGTTAAAGTCTTCCAGAAACAAGTTCCAACTAAGGTGAGAGAAAAGCACAAACTCTAAAGATGAGATTCTACTTTGATTTTGTGCACTAAATATTTCTTGAAAGAAGTTTGGTAGGAAAATGGGCTGAGAGTAAAAGGCATTTCTAGGAAATGGAAATGGATTCAAGAGTGAAAGCAGGAAATGATCAAAGGAATTCACAATATACTGCTAAGAGGGAACCAAAGGAACAAATTGTTCTTTTAAACAAATGCAAATAGTATCCTATTAATGGCTAGCCCTATTATAATACTACAGCTCTATGCTCTTGATACAAATTGATCATGTTTGAGCATCTTTCAAAGGGCTCAGACAAAACAGCATGGAAAATGAAGGGCTGTAAAAATGATAGACTGATAATTCAAAGCATCTGTGACTGAAGAGGCATAAACAACAGTAAAATGGCTTAAGAAACATCAGCTACCAAGTAACTCTGAAGCAAAAAGAGAGGACGAAAAACTTCAAAAATATGACATTGTCTTTCTTTGTTTCTCATTGTAGGGACTCAAATGCTCCGGATACAGCTGTACTCCTACAAGTCTGAGAACACATCGTATTTTAAGGAGCTGAGAAATGTCACTGCAGTCAAAACAACAGATTCACTAACCTCGGCATTATTTAATCAGGAGGAAAAAGGAAAACCTCTACATCTGACACAGGATTGTTTTAAACCAATTCTGTCCAAATACAAATACATCTTACCTTGTAATATCACATATGCAACTCATAGAATCATAGAATGGGTTGAGCTGAAAGAAGCCCTAAAGACTATCTAGTTCCAATCCCCAGGTATACCTGTCAACAGACCGGACTGCTCAGAGTCCATCCAGCCTGCCCTTCAACACTTCCAGGGATCGGGCAGACACAACTTCTCTGGGTATCCTGTTCCAGTTCCTCACCAATCTCAGAGTAAAGAATTTCTTCCCAAGAACTAATCTAAATGTCCTCTCTTTTAGTTTGAATCCATTTCCCCTCATGCTGTCACTACACGTCCATGTAAATAGTTACTGTCTTGTAGGCGCCTTTCAGGTACTAAAACACCACTATTGGGTCACCCTGAAGCTTTCTCTTTTCCTCACTGAATAAAACAAATTCTCTCAGCCTTTCCTCATAAGAGTGGTGCTCCATCCCCCTAATGATCTTGGAGTCCCTCCTCCCTATTCCCATCTCAACCCATGAGCTTTTTGTCATATTTTTCTGCCCTTTGCTCTTGATGAGGGGGTAGTGACAAAACGGCTTTGGTGGGAATTGGCAGCCAGTCAAGGTCAACCCACCGCAAAGTATTCTATGCACTATTAGTCAGACCTTTGTAAAACATTAAATAACAGCACAAAAAAATCCAAATTATAAACTAGAAGGCTACAAAACACAATAACAGAAATTAAATAGATAAAAAAAGAATTACAGTTCATAATCTGACAGAGAAAACAGCATCTGGTAAAAATGCCTCACCTTGGATTGCATGAAATCAGAGATTGATTTTCTGCTGCCACAGAGAGCACAGCTACAGTCTATATTTTATGTTAGCCCAAACTGGAGCAATATGAAAGAGAAGTAAATATTTACAAAATAGGAAATCATACTGGGCAGTAGCAAATCTAAACAGGACATAAGAATCACAGCTAGTAAAAAGCTGAACATCACTTCCCAGGTCAAGAGGGTAGGTCCTCTACCTGATTGCATAAACAGAGAAACTCTGAGGACTTCAATCACCTGCCATAAGCACTCTACAACTACATTCCAAGCTGGTGTCAATACTTTAGGATGAAAGTTGGTAAATCAAAGGAAAACTGAAAAATCCACCAAAAATAATGAAGCTGTAATGCATGTTTTATGAGAAACTGCAGAATTTCAGTCTCCTTTATTTCTCAAACAGAAGGGTAAAACACTGTAAGTGTGTTTATCTAACAAAACTTTATAAATCTCCGCATAGCATAAGTAACGTAAACATAACATCATCAAGTGGATGGAAGCTGAAGCTGTTTAAGGTCAGTACAAAACTGCATTATGGGTCATAACAGAATTTCCCTGACCAGCCATTTTACATTAGGTCTTTTCCCCTAAAAACTGAATTCAAGTTCACAAAACTACTTTAAGTCTACTACTGTTCAGACTAGATGATCACATTTTCCAAGGTCTTAGAGGCTGTAAATTTACAAAATTAACTGTGTGTCAGTGTGGGTAGCTTTGAGTACCCAAAAATATGCTAATATTTTTTCAATATTAGCATATTTTCAATATGCTAACATTTAGGATCCCCCAAAAAGTGGAATAATGTGCTAAGAAAACAGCTATTTATTTCA
>WBNO01007661.1:107532-143914 GCA_013400575.1 Peucedramus taeniatus | reverse complement strand
GAATTATTCCATACCATATATTACAGTGGGGAGAAAGGTGCTGTCAGAAGGGGTTCCTGGTGAGTTGCTGATATTTATGCTGCTCTTAAAAGAGAGAACACTTTTCAGTGTTCTCTGAACAGTCCAGTGATTTTCTGAGCACATTGTGTACTTTGTGCATTCAATGCTGCTAAGTTTCCCAAAGTGGACAGGCCTCAGAAAGGGTGTTCAAATGTCCAAATAGATGCTATCAAAATAAATGTTATTGGCAGGATTTTATAAACTGTTTCATAGCTTCTGAAAACAGCTTTCCTTCTGTTTGCTTGGCTGTTCGTTTTTTTTTTTTGAGAAAGTATATTACTCTATGGTAAAAATGAGAAGAAAAAAATTTCCAGGTGTCAAATGAAATATTGGAAGACTACTATCTGAAGTGATCATAATAAATGTCCAGAAGGTTGTTATGTTTAAGAAGTACTTTCATTACATTTTTGCTCTTACCACAGCTAAAACAGTGCTTAAGATGTAGGCATCCATTTTGAGCTCTAGCTTCAGATTTTCATTTGAAAAACGTAATCAGAATGTTACGTGATTAAATTCAACATCTCTTACCAGTTGTTTGCTGCTCAATGTTAACATCTAACTATAATATGAAATTGTTCTTATTACTGTTCATGATTTTGATGACTGAAAAATCCCTTGGCAATCAGATAGCAGTTTATCAGTGAATTACAGGAACATCTTTCATATATTTCATAGCTTTCATTCTCTGTAATAGAAAATTGTTTTTAATAGGATTTATATTTTATGCTTAAGTTAATGATTTCTTTTTCCCTAAGAATATTCTCTGAACCAGTTTTGTTTGTGTTTGGAAATGGTATTTAGCAAAATTCATTTTGACAGTGAAAAATTTCTTTCTGTAAACTATTAAGAGTTGACAACCCTGAAAAATTGGTTCCATGATTAGAATAGTAAATCTGAATTTTCAGCTGTAGTTGTTTCTTACAGAGTAAATTTTTTAAAAAGATACTATGTTAGACTTGGTAGTCACTGTGAAACCCTTTCAGAAATTTGGGTCATTGTCCCTTGTATTAATACTTAGATTCTTGAACTTGGATTTATCTGTGTGTTATCTATTTCTTACTCTTCACCAACCTCTGAAATCTTCATCAGTATATGTGTAAGTTATTTCTTTAATTGTAGTACAATTAAAGGAATATAAGCTAATTTCTTTGAATTAAGAAGAAAAAAATTATCTGTTATAGTAGGGAGAGGGAACAGAAAATAGATTTTCAGAAGCAATACCTGCTTCTGCTATTCAGAAGCAATACCTATGTTGGTATTGACTGTCTTTAGATGATACCTATGATATTATTTTGTAAGTCTCAATAACCAAAAATAATTTGGTAAAACACTCGTATAGCATTTAACCTGTTTCTTTTGTAACTGGTGTCTTTCTGTAGAACTACAGAAATGTGAATACATACAGTAGTTGGAATTTATAATTAAACATTTTAATTGTAGTTGTTTTCCTTTCTTTCTAGAATATTTTCTTTCTTGGACATAGTTACTTTGTGTCGCTGTGCACAAGTTTCCAAGGTACGTATTTCTCTTGGGGTTTTTTGGTTGTTCCCTATGCTATTCTCTTAATTACATCCAAATCATGGGATTCATTGCAATCTGCTTCCTGTTTTAAAAAAAAAAAGTTTTCTTAGTCTCTTAGTTTATTAAAGGTCCCAGTTTTGCATGTAGATGTGAGCTTAGTTGCTGTGTACAGGAGTTCTGTCTAAAAGCTCTGGAAAAGATATCCAGTCGTTTATGCTCTGTATCTGGAGAAGGGATTAAGCCCAGTTTGGCATGATGGCATTTTTATGAAGCATGTGGCTGTATAACACTATTTTTCAGGTGTAATTGCTGCTTAAAATTCCATGTAGTTTGGTTAATGTGCACCATGTGTCTAAGAAGTAGATTCATCATTTTCTTGCCAAGTACAAAAGTAGATGGATGTTAAGTAGATGGGCTACTAGTGGAGGAAAAAGGCACACACAAGGTATTAGTGAAGGCATGCTGAGTTTTTATGTTTAGCTTGTCTTCATTTTTTTTTCTTGAAATAAAATGAATAATACTCCATTTCTATATCAGCTGCGTACAATAAACTCTATTATTATACAACATAAATGAATTTAATTTCATATTTTTCTTCCTTCTCTTACAGTTGGGTTTGGTTTGGGATTTAATTGGTTGGTTGTTTGTTTTAATGTATAATTAATTGTGTAATTATTTCATTCTTTACCCATATCACCCTGTCCTGCAACTTCAGAAAGTCTTGTGAGTCAGGTAACATCAGGTTTCATCTAAAATATACAAAACTGCATAAGAAAACCAAAGTGATTGAATAAATTGTATCTTTTCTCTGAAACCTACTGTCTGTTAGATGCAGTATTCTTTTTTCTCTCATTTTCTGTGTATATATGTGTTTCTCTGGCTTTTTAATTTTGCTTTACTTTGAACAGCTATTGCTTTGACAGTGAAGGACAAACTCTCAAACATGTACATGTAACTTAGCACATGTAAAGGAAAGGCCTGGTCTTAATAGTGGAAAGTCAGCAGTTTTCTGAAAGGTTTCTGTTTTCTCAGAATAGTAACTAGTGAGGTTGTGGTTTTATTGGAAGGAATCTCATCTACAGCTACTTTTTTTCCATTTAGATGTAGCAAAAGTAACTAATTAGAAAACTTTACAAAAGCTTTTTAAGAATGGAGGGTTAAATCTTCCTGTGTATGTGCTTCGCGTTTAATATCTTGCTTTGCCGTATGTTTTATAACCACAAGTTAACCTTTGAAGTGTAATCCATTTAGGACATTTGAGATTAATTTCTGCAAATTCTGTGTTTTAGCTACTTTGTACTGTATGAGTACTAATATCTACAATTTTTTTTTAAATGCTGCCTGAAATTGTCGTGTAATATTTGCATTACTGAGAGAATAATGAAGGGAGTGGGCATGGAGGTAATAAATAAACTGTATTTGTTTTCTGTAGGCATGGAATGTTTTAGCTCTGGATGGAAGCAATTGGCAAAGAATAGACCTCTTTAACTTCCAAACAGATATAGAGGTTAGTGTGTTTTTAATTTTTAGGTATTTTTTATTCCAATGGAGATGTTTAAGAGCATAGGCAATTTTGAGTGCCCCACATACTGTGCTTGTTTTCATATGTTTTAAAGACTAAGTTCACGAGAATAGTCTGTGAAGGAGCAAATGAAAAAGAACTCTGTATTTGCTTTTTTTTTTTTTTTCTGGATGTGTGTTTCAGTTTTGGTTGCTAGCTGTGTATCAGATGATTTTCATATATCATAAACATAGAGGGCTCTAGAAATCCAAGCCTGCTCATTTCCAGAAAGGAAAGTTGTAAAAGGTGGCTCTGGATGGAGTGAGATTCTTGGAATCACTTTTACGATCTAGAGGATAGTTTTGCTGGTCCCAAATCCCTCTATGAGGGGGCCATCTAGTGCTAGAAGCTCACTGGACACTTGGCTACAGCATTTGGAGATTGAAGCACTGTAATGGTGGATGACTTTTCTTACTGCAGACGTGCCTAGATTTGATTTGGTGTGTATCTGATTACCATTTTATGACAGTTTGTTTCATAAGGTTTGAACATTGTGTGAAATGCAGGTACATGTGAAATAAAGTCCTTTCCAGTATATAATGAAAGGCTTAAGGCCAGACTTGTCTTCTGTAAGAAAAACATGTCTGCATTAATGCTGTCATAGATGTGCATAACAAAATAAAGTATGACATCTGAAAATGAAGAAAAAAATTAGTGGGGAACAACCATTCTTTCATTCAGTCTGAACTGATTTACTATTTGTTGTTTGATACAAATTAAATGTAGACTACAATAATAGATTTGCTTCTGTATTTTATATTTTAGCTTCTTAGTTGCATGAATAAAATCCAGATGTGTTTCATTTGCTATATTTTGCTAACCATGGTACAAACTGTTCCTAAAGCTTTACAGTAACATAGAGGGTACATTTTTTTCACCGCTCTTTTAAAACTTTATTGCCAACTCCTGTGCTCCTCTACTTATCTTAAACAAGAGGATCTTGCAGAGGTAGGAGAAATATTTTTGGGATCTGTCTCAATCTAAATGTGTGAAAGAAGACTTGAAGCTTTAATGTCATGTTTTCAGTTGCCTTTAAAAATCTTGTGTTCCTCATTTGATAAGAAATAAAAACCTCACAGGTCTGCAGTCCTTCCTGTTGATAGGCCTTTTCTCTGTTTGCAATAATTTTGGTATTTAGAAACACAGAATTGTATTTTCAAGTTTTCAGTATTTTTGTAATGTAAGGAGAAGGAGTGAAACTAAGTTATGATCTTCTATTGCTATAAAAAGCTATTGTGGTTTGGAGCAATTCAGTTACTTCAGTACATTATATTTAAGTACATTTGTAATACATACCTCTTAAATTTACTCATAAAAGTGTGTTCAGCAAGAAATTATTTGACAAATCAGTTCTTCAACAAAATATTTTCACATTTGGTGTCTAAGAACTCTTTTTAGCTGTTTTAGTATCATATTTTTTTGCCGGTGAATTTAGGACAGGTAAAAGTTCCCAACAATATTTGGCAACTTTGTGCTCAGTTGGACGTTGTGCTGTTTGGTGATTTTTCAGTCGGTACTTGATCTGAAAATATCATGTTATGAAAAATTAGGTTTTTTTAAATTTTCCTTATTTAAGACTTCACATAGTAGAGAATAAAGTGGGAGAGGGAACTCTATAAAAAGTGTTTGTTTTATATCAAAAATGTGTGATCTTGAATTTAATTGTACCTTAGGATTTCTTGGTATGTGGAACCAATTGTAAGCTGGGGTAGGTTGAAAAACTAGGTGTTTTGAGTGACAAATTATGCAAACAGATTAATGCATTTGAATTCACTGAAGTTGTCTTCTTTAGTACGCTGGTTTTTGGGAGGTTTTACGTGATTAAAGAAATAAATTAGTTTGGGAAAACTTATCTCATTATTTGTTTGTATTTTCTTTGAATAATTCTTTAGGATTTGGCTTTTTTCTGCAATGTAAATTGAACTTGCATTATATGTTATTCATTGAAGAATTTATCTTTACAGTAAAGGTATTTGGCCTTTGCTGAGAAATAATACTGCTTAATTGAAAAGCCTTAAAAAATTTAAATTAAATTTTCAACTTGTTTGTTTTGGTGTAAATTCTTTATAGATAAGATAAACAGTGTTACTTATGGACCAAGAAATAAACTCCGATAAGAAAATATTTTCCCATAGTGATGGCCAGAACATTAGTATTAGAGGACAATAAAATGTAACAGCATGGCAACAAAAAATCCACTGACCTGTAATTCAATACATATTTCTTCTTTCAAAAAATAAAAGGAGAGGAAAAAATGCACAGTGCTGTTAGGTATTAGTCCTGTTGTTGCTGCTCCCACCAAGGTGTTTGGCAGCTTTCAGTTGCAAGCATCCCTATGGCAGGAGCTGTAAAACAGGGACTTACTGGAGGCTGTCGTGACGTGTAGCCTGAGCAGGTCTCTGTGCGCAATTTCAACTTACATGCTGTAAGAGTGACTGGGACCTTTGAGGAGTGGCCAGGCCTCCCATTCCACCTCTGGTGCAGTTCCCTACACATCTGAAAAAACTTGAAGATCATTTTAGTAGTCTTAATGGGTTAGGGTCTGCTGTGACAAAAAGTTGAGCTGTGTGTGATCGAATGAAAAAAAGGAAGAAAGAATTAAAGATTGAATGGAATAGTACCTGAGTGTGAGTGGAGATTCTCAACAGGTAACTGTACTTTCTTAAAGCAGAAAAGAAATTCAAAGAGTTATAGTTCTTAGCGTAGTGGGGTGTAGCTGGGGCTAGTCTTAACTCCTGAGATTTTTTTATTTGGTTAGGATATTGTGTCAGAATAAAACTCAACTAAATCTTCCTTTTATTTGGTTTAAGGGTCGTGTTGTGGAAAATATATCAAAAAGGTGTGGTGGGTTCCTGAGACAGCTTAGTCTGAGAGGATGTCTTGGTGTTGGAGACTCCTCTTTAAAGTAAGTAAATTCCTTGATGGAGACATCATTTGTTTCCTAATGTGTGCACCAAATGCAATTAGATTACTGTTATGTCTGTTTGTATTTCTGAGTCCTGGCTGATGACCAAAATGGGATACTTAGGTGAGTACTAAATATCTTATTATTGACTAAATGAGTCATCAGTTTGAGATCAAAATGTAGCTTCTATTATTTTCTAGCAATGAACTAAGAAATGAAAGTGGTGCTTTTCAGAAATGAGTTTTTTTCTTTCATTAGGATTATGTTGATATTGCTCCGTTTTCAAGTGGTTAAAATGTTTTCAGACTGTACTCTGGCTTCCTTCAATAGTCAGAGTATCAAGATTAGTGGTCATTTTATTGTTTATCATCTAGTCTGGACAAGAGGTGACCCCAGCAATAGGAGGAAGGATATAGACTGGTACCTACATTGAGTGCCTACAAAATCAGGAAAGATCTGGAATTCTTTTCTTGGTCTAAATAAGAACAGACAGGTGACAAGAACATCTTGGGAGGCTCTAGAGAGGACAGTGACCCTTCTTTTACATAGGATATGAACTGAACTGTGCTGTTTGTTCCCAGAGGAATGTTTGAATCTGTATAAGTTATTTTTTTCAATGCAAACTGTTTAGCCAGGTTCGTCTGGATATTTCTGTCAGTATTTAAACACAAAGATCCTACATCCAGCTGAAGGTGGAGCACCACAAGTGCTTTAGGGCTCAAAGAACATTTGGAGGAAGTCTTGGGGTCTGGATTTTTGCAGTTATGCTTTCCTTCTCTCTCCCTGGAGCCTGGGCTGGATGGTGTTCAGTCTCATGTCGTGTGGCCATTCTCAGGTGGAAAATATAAGTACAAAGATTTGTTATCAGTGGGCATTAAGCTAGTGTCCTGTGAGGTTTAACTATTTCTAAAATTTATAAGTAAGTCAATTAATTAACTTTTGTCTCTAGAGTAAATTCATGCAGCATTAATTTTCAGATACTTCTTCTGAAAGTGATTTTTCCTATAAGACTATTTGTGTTGAGTTGTTTCCAGGTCACTTAGTTTTGTGGGTGATACTAATTTCTCTATTTATCCTTCTTCTACATCAACTTTTGAGTAAAATAGCCAATTACTGAAGTAGCTATTGGCCATGTAAGCACTGAATGCTTGTGGCAGGTCTATCAGGACATGCCCCATGCTTGAATCTCGGAGGCAGTTTCTGTTCCTCCAAAGTGTAACATCTTTCCAAGTGATTTGAAGAGTGTCTTGATTGTAAATCTCCCTCCAGTATATGAATTTTGGAATAGCTGTTTTGAGTGTTCACGTGGAAGCTCTCACCAGTATAGCTGCTTGCTGGGTTTTTTTTCCATTGTTTGCAATCCACGCTGGAGAGCCAGAAGTTGTTACCAGCTGAGCGTGTAGTCAGATCTGTTAACCAGGGCAAGCCTCCAGACAAAACTGTTTTTGTGTGTTTCCTTCCCTCCTGCCAATAAAATCCATGCAGCTGAAGGAAACATGGGCATAAAAACAGTGTTCTGAAATGCAATGTAGCTGTAAATATTACTTTGCACAGATAAAAAGAAAATGTATGTATTTCTTCTGGCTAATTAGTATAATGATACATACAGGCTCTCAGCAATATGATAGCTCCAATTATCCTTAAAGTTCATACCCAGCAGTGTACACGGGTGCTTTTTAATTTTTTAAAATTATAAAGAAGCAATTTGCAGCCTACAGGGCTTTCCACTGGTATTTCAATAGACTTAGGTCACCTTTTGCTATTGTACCAGGTGTGTCCCTTTCCATTTGCTGTGGGAGCAAGCTCCTTACTAAGACTTGCAAAGGCTTCCATAAATCAGATGTGCAAAACTCTTCCCAGAAGCCTAATGTTTAACTGATGTAACACTTGAAGCTTCCTGTTTATGCCCTTTGAGTTTTTTGTTATGGTATTTGAGGCAAGTTCTGGCTTATATATGACAGAAATAACCACCTTGACCAAGTGGTGTTTGAGAGAGAAACAGCACTTTCCTAAGGCCAGAAACTTGCAGTAGGAAAAGGAAGAAGCAACCACTGACACAAATATATTTGAAGCATACCTTGAAATTACTCTGTGGCTTGAAGATCAGGCTTCTTGACCAAGGTGGGAGGAGGTACGGGACAGAGCATGCTCTAGTGACTGCCTTGCACTTGGGACATTTTATTAATCCAGCTTTTTGTTATGTTTTAGGACCTTTGCACAGAACTGCAGAAACATCGAACACTTAAATCTGAATGGGTGCACAAAAATCACTGACAGGTAAGTCAAAGAGGTTTTTTGATTGATGGGAAAATTTAGAAAAAGAAGTAGCTGAGGGTATTTTTAGTGTGTCTGCTGTTTTGCAGCACGTGTTACAGTCTTAGCAGATTCTGTTCCAAGCTGAAACATCTGGATCTGACATCCTGCGTAGCCATCACAAACAGTTCTTTAAAAGGCTTAAGGTAAGAAGATTCAGTGTTCTGGGTTAAAGAAAAGTGTTTAAAGAGCCGTTCAGCATTTAATAAAATTAAAAAATTGGTGCTGAACCTTTATACTGTGAATCAGCATGGGCAGTATTCTATATCTAAGACTTCTGGGGTGTAAGACTGTGGTGCTTGTGTGTGGTCTTTTCTCATGACTTTTCTGTGGAGGCCTGGCACAGTCCACTGGCTATCATCAATTTCTAACAGTGTTTAATTTGGGTTTCCCACTGTTATGACTATTTGAAGGCTGGATTTAACTTTATGTATTTTTTTTAATTCTCCCAGTGAGGGTTGCAGAAATCTGGAACATTTGAATCTTTCCTGGTGTGATCAGATTACGAAGGATGGTATTGAAGCACTGGTGAAAGGGTGTAGTGGACTAAAAGCTCTATTTCTTAGAGGTTGCACACAGGTACATAATTGCTTGGGTGATCCTTTAAGAATAAAATTTTATTTTGGGTTTTTGAAATCTCCATGAATTAAAAAATGTCATTTTTGTTATAGTATTTTGTTCAATATTGCAAGATGTGTATATTTTTGGGCTGCTTTGCTGTGCTTTTAATTTCTTGTTTCTTTTCCTATGTCCAATTTAATTACTAAATACAGTTAGAAGATGAGGCATTGAAACACATTCAAAATCACTGTCATGAGCTTGTAATCCTCAATTTGCAATCATGTACAGTAAGTATTTGAAGCTTTCAAAGGTACATTCTCTAAAAATCAGAAATAATTTTGAATGCTAATGAATTGAGCTGCTATACACTTAAGTAAGATAGTACATTTCTGCAGTTTACAGGATTTTGTGTGGAATAGTGGCTTTGAATGAGCTGGCTGTTTCTACAGCTGAGCTTTGACTCGAATTGTTGGGTTATTTTTATCCCCTTTATTGCATCTTTAACTGTCCTAAGCTCTAGAGTAAGAATTAACTGCATTCATTCAAATTTCATGAACTGTGTAGAGTTTTGGTCTATTCATAATTCTGAGGTTTCTAATTGAGCAGAAGTCATGTTCTGGGCTACATAATAGAGAGTAAAACATAATGGCATCTTAACTGAAGATGATTCAGAACTATCTAAGTAGCACAAGGGCATGCCTTTCCAGTATTAATGGAGAACACATTCATTAGTAATGAAATGACTGGGAATCATTAATGTACTTTTAATTCTACTTAGAGAACACAAATTTTCTTTGCTCTGGTTTATATTGGCTTTTTCATTGTTTCCGATGTGGCTTTCCAGGAATGGGAAAGGCCTTCTTTTAGATTTTAAATATATCTAAGTCATTCTTTCCCTGCAAATAAGACTTAAAAATATTGAAATAGATTAGAAATTCAGTGTTTCAGTCATGCAGAGTTGAATAATAAAATTATATTCTTGTTTGTTTTTGAAAAGTTTTCTACTTTTATTGATAGAAGATATCATAAAAACCTGCAAAACTTTCAAGTCTGTTTTACAGATTATTCCAGTATGAATGTGGCATGAGAACATTTTTTGAGATTGAACCTAATAAATTTCTTTGAAGTGTTGAATATTTTTGAGTGTTAGGGATTATTTAAAGTTACATTAAAATTGCAGAAAATAAGAACAATAAGAATACAAATATTGAGCTACCATGATACAGATGTTTAGTGAAAGAGAATTTTTCAGTCTGAATGTAGGTGCCCACTGAAGCTGGGCACTTAAAGAGAATGGCAGTGAAGTTCCTTCTTTGAGTCAGTACCACAATAAATAGAGTCGGTAAGTGATTTCCTCCCCTTTTACTCTTCCTTTTGCTGCCCTTCTCACAAGTTCTTTTTCTGTTGTGTTTTGCCTGAGACTAATGAGATATATCAAGGCCAGCCTTTTCCGACTGTTTTTATGGCAGGATCTCAAGGGATGGGATGATAATCAGTTCTTATCTCTCCCACTTAACAGTGGCATTGGCACAGAAGTGCACCAGGGCTTTTCTTTGGTCAGGATGTCTATTGTTATGTAGTACAAACAAAAAGTCCTCCCTAGGGAAAGTGTTTTTTTCTGAGTTTTCTGAGTTGCTAGTCTGTGTGTCCTACCTAATTACACGTGCTTTAAAGCTGTATTTCACTGGAGGTGTGTCCTGCTTGCTATGGCTTGGAAGCATGCTTTCAGAAGCATCCAGGCTCCCTATGATGAAAGGGGTTTTTACACAGCAGGTGTCCTTGTGCTTTATGTGACCCCCACTGTAATTCTAGTGACTCTGTTTTATGGCCCCGTAAACTACCAGGCCAGCTCCAGCAGCTATGGAATGAACTTGTATTAGCTTTGGAAACTGCACATCTGAAAGGTACCGTCTTTAGAGAAAGATTTTAGAAGCTTGCAGGGACTTGCAGGCATTTTTCAAACACTCTTCTTTCCTGACAGTGATATGGGCATTGAAATCACAAGCAATTTCAGAGTGGAAAATTTTCATATATGACTTCAGGGCTTTTTACAGCAGCATAAAATTTACATAGTCATTGTCTTCAAAGCTGTGCCTTTTCCCAGTAACAGCATCATGAGCATTTCTCAAAGCAAATATAACAGTTCCAGAAAATAACATGGTTTTGGAGAGTCAAATCCAGAAGTACCTGACTGATTTGGACGGAACTCCAAAACTTATCTTCTTACCTGTAGATTATACAAATCCTTCTGGATCCCCAAAAAGAAAATGAGACTTCTCATTTTCTGCTGATAATAATTTGACTGAATTAGTTGCAATTCTAAACTTCTGATATTAAAAAGTGCTGGGCTGGGGAGGGAGGAGCCTAAGGTAATCTCCCTTTGTGCCGAGCTACTGCTATTTCTCATCCTGTTTTTAAACTAGGATTTAATTTAATCTAGGAAAGGTTATTTTGTGGTAATAACATCAGAAATATGCTACAGTTGTATGAGCATAGTGAAATGAGGGGCTTATAGAAGGCTTGTGTATTTTCTATTAAAATACAGTGAAGTTCTTTGCTACTATTGCATGAGTATTATTAAGCCAGGAAATTAAACAACCTGTTCCACACAGCAGAAGAATTAAATACATAGTGTTAGGAGGAGGAGAGAGAGCTTTTTCCAGAATAGAAGACTTGTAAACAAAATCCTATTTGCACACACACTGTAATCCAGTTCCTGTTGCTGTTTTGTGTGCAGCTGCAATGGGGCTATTTCTTAGAGTTTCTGTTTCAGAGAGAAAACTTATTTATTCATATTCTAAATATGGAGTTATTCTTTACAGAATATCTACTACAAAACATTTTTGAGAAATGAAAAGTCCTCTTTTGAGTTAAATCTTTCAACCAAAGACAACTGTGTAGGGTAGGGCAAATCTGGCTTTTACACTTACCTTCTCTAAAGAATGGATTATGTGTAATTGTTTCCCTGTAACTCTTGCTTCAAAAATTATCAGAAGGTGAAGGGTTTTCCCCTTGGGTCCTACTGCAAATTAGGTAGTTAGCTCTTCTGGTGTGAGGCTTTAGAAGCTCTTTTGCACTGTTCCCAAACTTATACCGTTACTGGAATGAAAGACCTGAATCCCACCAATATATAAGAAGTGAGCACAATTAAAAAAAAATATATATGGGAAAAATTATAAAACAAAAGCAAAGTGAAAGAGGAAGACAACAACAAACAACTCTCCCATTGTGATTCAGACTGCCTAAGAGTAGGACTTAAGGTCTATGGAAAAATACATAGTCAAGTAGGAGTTGTGTTTACTATCTTCAGTGTTATCTTTGTATGTGGTTTCATGACTATTTTTTGGTTGAAAATCTGGGTTGCCTTGGTTATATACAGTGTGACAGTAGTAGTTCAGTGGCAGTGTCTTGAGTTTTGTTCTTGGCTGATTACTTGATAAGGAAGTAACTTCAACCTTCTTCTGTATTGCAGCAAATTTCAGATGAAGGCATTGTGAAAATCTGTAGAGGATGCCATAGACTGCAGTCACTCTGTGTTTCAGGCTGTAGCAACCTGACAGATGCTTCTCTCACAGCGCTTGGTCTGAACTGTCCGAGGCTAAAGTGAGTATGTCACGAGTGTGTCATGTGTCATGTTCTTACTGGCTTGATCTAAGAAATTAACTTCTGAAGATTAGCTGCATTTGCAACCAAAACGTTAAGTACATAAACTTGAGGGCTGGTCTTCTGTAGCTTCATATTAATGTAGTTCACTGTATATCAGAAAAACAAGAGTTAATGTATAACAAATAAGATGTGCTGAACCCAGGAGTTCTGTGCTTCTAGCTAAATATTGTAGGTACTAACTACAAGCGAGAACAAAAGATATAAATCCCATTACTTTTTTAAAAGCTAAAAAGATCTTTGGTTGTGTTGTTTCTTTTGATGTTTGTACTGTGATGTTGTTTTATGCAGTCATTTGTCTTAAAAATAGCTAAATTATATATGATTATTTTATTTAAAGATTTTATTATAAAAGTGCTTTTAATATGCTCTGCAGTACAGCCTGGCGTTCTTAAACTCTGAAATAAAGTGTGCTCATGTCTTTGCAAGCATGGACTGATACCTATGAGAGATGTTTTAAACAATAGGGACTTATCAGTTAAAAATAATATAAGCTTCCACATTGGTGTAATTTGTGCAAACATATATGTTATGGTGGGCTTTAAAACCAAAGCTCAGTTATGCAGCAGCTCCCTGGTTATGGAGACATATTGTAGAGACAGATAATACTTCTAATTTTAATGTAAATTAAATTTAAAAAATCTTTAGATGACAAATGGCCATTTATGACAGGACCATGCAGAAGTCAAAACTTGTTATCCTTAAATCACAGATAGTGGAGGAATGAGTAGTCTGTAAAGATTAGGGGATGCTGCATTCAAATGCTAGTGTACCATATGATGACACACAGTGTTCCTTTAGATGAAGGGGTGAAAAAGAGGTTTTGTTACTGTAGAAAACCTGTCCTTAGGACAATTCCAGGCTGACAGTCCCCTTTGTGTCCCTGTTCATATTTATTAGGAGCTTAGGAGCCTTTTGGCAAACTTACTGGAGTTCCCTAGGAAGCTGTGCTGTTACTGCTGGTCTTTTTCCACCATTTCTCTCATTTTCTCAATTAGCATATCAGATGGAAATAAAAGGAGGTCTAAACTGCTGCTAGTTGTGCAGTTCTTTCCAAGGGCAGTACAAGTGCAGCAAGAATTGTTTTGACTTCGTTAGGAAAACTGTCAGCCACGAGGGGGAAGGCGTCTGCTGCTCTGCTCCTGTAATGAGGAGCAGCACAGGGAAAGAAAATGACCCTTTGCAGTGATTACTGCTGGGGATTACTGCACGTTGGAAGGACAGAGGATACAGCTTGGTTACAGCTAGACTTTTGGGATCATAGATGGAAAGTACTTGATAAAAATTGTGTTGGAAATCAAAGGGAAATGTAATTCCACGCTTGTTCTGAATATTTCAGTGTTGAGTGTGAAAGAAAACTCTGCTGCCTCTGTTGGACTTGCTGGCCCTGTTAGGAAATTTTTGAGTATTTTCTGTGCTGTGCTACTCTCACTTCACTTCAGGATCTTGAATGTCCTACTATGCTGCTTTCCATGATACTGCTGCATTTCCCTGATTCAGTTGTTACCAGTCATAAATATCTCCTTGGACAAAAACTTGGGTCAAGCTTTCAGCAGACCCTTCAGCTATATTTCTTATCTCACATCAAGATACAGATGTCTTGTCATCCCTCTTTACATTTGCTCTTTCAGGTGCTTGGTACCATCTTTTTTTTTTTTTTGGTTTTTTTTGGTTGGTTTTTTTTTTTTTTTGTTTGTTTTTTGTTATTAGCACCTTTTAATGCTATAATGCTTGTAGGTATTTTGGCAAGGCTTGTCAAGAAAAGCACCTGTGAACCATGATTGCCTTTATCTGGGTGGGACTGTGAAAGTTAGGATCATATTCCTTTCAGCCCCACCAGCTGCTAATTCCACAGGAGTAGGGAGGTGCTGAGTGCAGAGACATTCCAGGTGTGCTCAAGAAGCAGCTGTAGGTAATGAATGCAATTCTCAGTCTGACTCGGAGAACATTTCTTCGTAAGAGTGGAGAATCTCCTTTGGATAGCATTTTGCCTCATCAGCTCCTATGTTAGGTACTTTTTCGCAAGTCACTGGGTGGAAAATTCATGGCAGCTGTAGCAGGAAAAAGAGGAGCCCTCAGTATTGAAGCACTATCACTGAAACAAAAGCAAAAATTAGAACTTTGCTCATTATTTTCATGCTACCCAATGCCGTCCCACTTGTTTTTTTTATTCTGGGGCTTGATTAATGCAGCATGTGTGATTACAGCTCACTCCCCATTCTCCTGCCTTGTCTACACACCCAATTTCAGGAAAACTAGAGCTGCTTGTCTTCTGGTTTCTTATTCTTTTGTTTCTGTAGTTGTCTTTTCAACTGGGTGTGCAGGAAATAGCATCCTCACTATTTTGGATATCATTGCAGATATCATTGCCTGTCCACCCCGCTTTAAAGTCAGCCATTTAATGAGATGGGTTTGTAGCAAGTAATTGATGGAAGGAGTTAGAAGGGTGACAAATGTGACCTGAATTGTGGGGGATTTTTTGTGGTGGTGTTGTTTTTCCCTTTACTATTTGGTATCGTAGACAATTTTCAGAGTAGCTGAGAGTATTTTATGATAGGCTGCTAACTGCCCTTGATGGAAGGGCACAGAATTCCTGAATATAAGTTTGTAAAGTAAGTCCCAGAGGTATTAGAACCATCCATTTGGGAAGAGGTGCCTGTCTTGTACTTGGCTTGAGTTTCCCTCATACTTCTGAACCTTGTTGAAGACTGGAACTTTGAAAGTGGCTTTTAAAGCCTGTGGGGCTGGTCAGCTCTAAACTTGGCTTCCCTCTTGCTTTTGGCTTGGAAGAGGTTGATCCAGCAAAGTCACAGTCAGAGCCCCACATCTTGTACTTTGGTGGGGTTGTAATTTTTTCATGCACCCATTGTGGCTTTTCCCTTTGCACTTTCTCTCTAGAGAGAGAGTGTTCTAATGACCTCCTAAACCAGTAGAAGGATCTGGAGGCTTCTCAGTATTGCCACAAAAAAAGTTCTTTTGTCCCTATTTCCCTGCCATCTCCCCGCCAGCTCTGGTATAGCAGCAGTGGTTGCTGTACTAAGTTGCACTTAGTTTGTGCTGCTCATCCCATGGCACTGTGGTTTCCCCTTATTCATCTTGATACTCACTCCACCTGCAAAGGAAAGTGCTCATTAAAAAAAAGGATAAAGAAAACAAAGACAACAAATCATTAGCGGGATGGAGGCCTGTTGTGCATACTAGTTGTGCTGTTTGAGGCAGTTGACCTTTTGGGTTTTGTTTTTTGTCAGTACTGCTTCCCAGTGCCTCTTGGAAGAGTGTTAGGATTATTTTTCCAAAACACTGTCGTTTTCTTTAAGGTTGTGTTGTTATAGTTTGTTGTTCTTACTCTGGGCTTGGAGATTCATAGCTCCATGTTTTCTGGTAACTTGCTTCACTGTGCTTCATGCAGAGGCTCTGAGGGGATTTCTAGTAAGCACTTTCTCAGTGTTGTGGCTTCCCAGCAGCCTGTACTTAGATAACAGGTTTTAGATGCAGGCTTCATCTGCTTTTTCCTTAACTCAGGGTTTATTTTCCCATATCTTTCCTCAGATAACACATGAGAAAACTTAGTCACCATGCTTTTAGTGAAACAAGAGGTTAAACTCACTCTATTTGTGTATAATTTTTTTCCACTAAATGTTCTCTGACTGTCAGAATCTTCTGATAAACTGGATTAAAAGTCTGCTTTTTAATATCAAATCACTGTGAAAAATGGGGGAGGGGGGAGGTGTGTATTTGTTTTTATATACCCATACTTCTGCTATTGAGAACTTTTAAGTTGCAGAAGACAGATTTGTATCTCAAATGCATTTGCTTTTCTCTGTGTTAATGTTTTCTTTAACGTTTAAAACATTTCCAGGATTTTGGAAGCTGCAAGATGTTCACATCTCACAGATGCTGGCTTTACCCTTCTCGCACGGGTAAGGGTCATTTCGGAAGATTGCAGCTCGCCCTGTTTCATTGCTGCCGAGCAGCTGCGAATTGATGTAACCCTGCTGGGAAGCAATATGAGAAGAGGAAAATTAAAGTAGAAAGAAGCCAGTGGAGGAGGGGACTAAAAAGCTATTTCATTTCTTAATTATACTTAGATCTGCAACTTGATATAATTTGCCATCTATCATTGCATTTTTCACTTTTTTTCCTCTCATTTTCCATTTGTTTCAATAGTGTTATTACACTTAACATTATTCTAAACTCGTGTTATGTATTCTAGCCAAATTTCCTTTATATTGATGGCACACGCCCTTATGATATTTACATCAAAAAAATCAGCATATAATAGATTTTTCTGAAGATATAACTTTAAATTACAGATCACTTATGTTATACATTATAAACTATAACCACCAGTGCCCTGGTGGTGTCAAATGCTTCATGTTAGACTTGGGTGTTTGCTGGTTAGGAAATCTGAACACAAAAATTATACTCTGTAAATGGGATTTATACTGCTGATATTTAATGTGAATGCAAAGGGGTTTTGTTTTTGGTTTTTTTTTGGTAGCCACAGTGGCTAAACAGAGTGGTTTTCTGATTGTCCAGCACTAAATTCTCAGGCTCTTGGTAGTCACCTCAAGCCTGCTCTTAAATATTTTTTTTTTATTCCTGGAAAAAACAGATTGGGAATTGAGCCAAGCTTTGTCACTGTGTGGTCTGCTGCAA
This sequence comes from Peucedramus taeniatus, assembly GCA_013400575.1. Taxonomy (NCBI): domain Eukaryota; kingdom Metazoa; phylum Chordata; class Aves; order Passeriformes; family Fringillidae; genus Peucedramus; species Peucedramus taeniatus. Next base: position 126,671 of record WBNO01007661.1, on the reverse strand, counting down.
GGTCACAAGGTTACATCCTTTTCTTGAAATTAGTCATGATCAGATATTGACAGCACTTCTGAAAGCTTGCTGGGGGTCTTTCGGAATGTTGCTCTGAGAAAATTGCTTGTGTAGGTATGACATGCAGCTTCCTTCTGCCCTTAAAGTAGACCCTATTTTAATATTTTCAGCATTCGTTGGCAAAGCAATTTGGTTTTAAGGCTTCTTTCTAATGTATGACAATGAAGAGACATGTGCCATGGGCTTAGCTGATAAATGCAGAAGTTGGATTCTTGTGTGTGCATATGAGCTGGCTTTAGTGCACAGGCAGTAATTACCATGGGTTTGGAGTGAAGGGGGAAGGGAAGCAGGGCTGCTGAGCACTGGTATGTCCTGTTCAAACCTTACAGGACAAGGAGGAGACATTTCACTTCGTAAGAGAAAGGCTGAAATTTAGATGTTTCAGAGGGAGGTGGGGTATTGCTTGCTAATTCATCTGTTTATTTGTTTAAACAGTTTTTTTTTTCTTTTGATGGTGATCAAGTGTTTGAAGGGATTTAGATCACAGTTTCCTCTTGCAGGCTGTGCTGTCCCATAATATAAGCCCTGTGCGTGATTTTATGTCTCTGTGTTGTTTTATTTCATCTTCTGTTTATCTGTTCATTTTTTGTTTATTGTAGAATTGCCATGAGCTGGAGAAGATGGACTTGGAAGAGTGTGTTTTGGTGAGATTTAATATGAAAAGGAATATTGAATGTCCAGTGTAAGAATGCAATACATTAGCACCTTCGTCTAGATGTTCTTTGGTTTTTATAAATAGTGTCGTGTTTATGGTAGGAAATAAAAATAATTATTGGGAAATTCTATATAGGGAAATACTTGGAGAGTAACAGGTGATGAGTTGTTTTCCAGAAATAACAGAACCCTCATCTGGTAGAGAAAGAGATACCTTATTGGAGGGCTGCCTCTCCTGCTGTTTGTTGCTTATGGCTGATGTTTGGTTTCTTTTATTCCCAGATAACTGACAGCACATTGATACAACTTTCCATACACTGTCCTAAGCTTCAAGCATTGGTAAGTGTAACTCCTGGTCTGTGGCCTGTGATGCTCCCCCGCGACACACACAGACAACTCCTGTAGTACAAACCCAGGCTCTTCACTCTGTGTCTAGAAATAATTCCTGATGTACAGTGACATTGTGCAAAAGATGTGCAAGTTTCATAAGTATTCTAAAAGCAGCACATTACTCCTAAAATATTTACATGCATTGTGTGATTAAAAAAATGTTACCAAATCAGTGAGTAAAAACCAGAAAGCTTTTATTTTATGGTCAACATCCTTCCTATTTGATTCCTTACATATTTGATTTAATTTAAAGCACTTAGATCCTTTGTGGATATTCTTAAGTGTTCAGTAATGGTTTTCTTAGGGAGTATGACACTTCACATCAAATATTGAATAAACAAAACCACTCAGAGAGGATAAATGTAATCACTCTGTAAGCAGTTCTGCATGCAAGCACTTTTTTCCAAGCACTTTTTAACATTTACATAATAAATTATGGAAGGTTTCCTTGTACTTGACTTTTGAACATAATTGGAGAGGATTGAGAGTGGGGTACCCTGCTTACTGGATTTCAAAGAACTGTTTTCTAGGGAGTGGTAGCTTAGATCTTTAAGATCATCAAAACCAACTTGAGGTAACATAAATTTGTCTGTTCTTCAATCAAGATACTTGAAAATTGCTGGATTGTTCTTACAGTGCTCCTATTTACAGTAGGAGCTCCTGTATTTCAGGCCAGTTGTCCTTTTAGTGTAGATTTGTTATAACTACTTAGATCTACGTGAGAGAACAAGTATTTTTATAATCTGTTCTTAGATGGGATTAAAGGAATATAGGAAGGTGTTCTGCTTCCTTAATTAAATTGTGGTATGATTAGTGTTAGTGTTATTAAGGTAGCAACATGAGGAAAGATGGCTTTTAAAAGGAGCTTGTTCACTATTTAATATTGGGGTTTTTTTTTATTTTTCCTTATCAACTGTCCAGCTTCATTTCTGAACCATCATTCTTGATGTTAAACCAAATGAGTTGTCAGGAGCTGTGGAGCCATTTATATGGAGCCATATACAATTTTTATATTGTAATCCCAGTCGCAGCCAGTTATTGCAAGAGATCTTTTGTAGCAGTTCTGTCAGTCAGTGCTTCAACAGAGATACCATAAAACCTCATAAATCCCAAGTATTTTTTTCTGAGCCTGCTCCTCTTTGCTGGCCTTTGTGTGTTTGCCCACAGACAGGGAAGTGTGGCATTGGTAAAACATCACAGTGTTTCTAAAGGAACCAGAAAACTTGATTTCTTTGGTGTATATATATATATATCTTTATGTATAAACTGTGGATAGGAAGGATACATACTCAGAGACTGTGTGTGAACAGCAGTGGCTGAGAATTACAGGGAAAGACAAGACAAGGCAGGCAAGTGCCAAATACGGTGCACAAATCTTGGTGCTTCTAATGTCCTGTAAACTCCTTTGCAGCTGTGCTTTAGTGTATTTGCAGTTAGAACAAACATTTTGGAGTTGCAGAGATCGACTTTGGATTTGCTTTTGTCATGTTTGGAGACTCAGTAGATGGTGGAAAGAGGCAAATCTTCAGTATTAGAGTGCTTTATTGCCTAATGTTCTTAAGAAGTAATTTCTGGTTAAAGTATTTAATTGTACATTTAAATTAGTAGAGAAACTGTGAAATACTTATGATAGTCCTGAAGATGAGAAGACAATTGAATTCTTCACAGCATGTGAAATTCTCATAGTATGAGAATTTCTCATGCCATACTTGATTTATGCACAGCACTTTGTATTAACAACAACAACAACAAAATTTGACCATATCTGTTTATTCTTAAGATTTCAAGCAATTATATATGTAAAATTCAACATTATTAATGCTTTTCAGGAGGCTTGGGAAGTCAGAAAAATCCTGTGGTTTAATATGAAGTGTGTATAATTTGGCATATTTGTTCCAAAGTTCTGCGAACTCAGCTGTACATCCTGTATTGTCCTTGCAGTACCAAATACCGTGTCCCAGGAAAGCTGATTTTATAAGCTGCTTACTTCCTGGGATGGAACACTCCTAATTAGCCAACAGCTTCATACAACCTCCTGTCCTTCCTTGGAACAGCAGGTCTCTTATGAATGTTGGTTAACCCTGCAGCTACTGATTGTCTCCAGGCTCTGAGCCAAACCAAGTGCTCTGAGCACGTACAGAGAGAAAGGAGATACAGGAGAGAGCTGATGTGTTTGAAGACTTGAGAGACTGCCTGAATGGGTGTCAGGAGTTAAAACACTGTTGGTAGGGGCAAGCACTTCATTTCTGCTGTCTTTTGGGTCCTCACACTTGGTGTGTAAAATTGGATGAGCCTGGGCTGAAGGGAAGCGGCCAAGGCGGCTCCCGTCAGACTCCAGGAGGGATGCAGACCTGTCTCCCAGCCTTTCTCAGGTTCCCTGTTCATTCTGTAGAGCAAAGGCAAAAAAAGTTGAGGGCAAATTGTTTCAACAAGCAGGACAGACAAATATATGTCTGGTAGCAGGAAAGAAATGCTCATAACTGTAGCTGAGGTGAAGTAGGGTTGGAAGTCCCCAGGTTGCCCTGTCAGGCTGGAATGAAAAGATGTGTTGTACTCAGAGAGGGGAGAGGTTACATGTTAGAGTTGGGGGATTGGTAGGAGGTCCTTTTGAGCGCTGCTATTTGCTTGCTCTGAGTTAAAAAGTGCTCTTGGACTGCTGCTACTGAAGTTTCTTCATCAGTTGCTGTCTGAAAAAAACAACTAGGGGCAAGGAAATGCTACTTCAGAACTGCTAGACTCAGCAGTTCTCTAACTCAGTACTGTTCTCTAACAGTACTTCAGCACTGTTAGACTTAGGTACAAGTACAGGCAAAACACAGGGCTGAGCATAAAGCAAGGCACTAGCTCAGAGCCCAGGGCAAGAGGAGTAGAGTTCACAGATCCTGCACATTTCAGTGGGGAAGACTTGAGAGCATTCATTTCAGTGGTGACAAAGAGTGGTTTTTTAAGCTGCCTCTGAGGAATGTCTGTTTCCTGTTGTTGTCATCATCCGTGCTTCTCCAAAAGTCATTAATTCCCTGAAGAAATGAGGAGAGTGCTTTATGTGGTGCCACTGCCCGAGATGCAACATCATTTTCCATGTTCTTGAAATTCAAGAGAGTAAAAAAATATGCTGAAGAGGAGCAGATTTTTTTGGTTTATTATGCTGACTGTTGCAGAAAAGACTGCTCCTGCAGCTGTACAAGATGTTTATTGCTCCTTGTCTATACAGCCTGAGGTGCCAAATGTTCATGGTTTGTTTTTTTTTAAATCATTATTTGGCAAGTCCGTCTGTTGTGATTGTTCTCTATCTATGTGGACTTGCAGAGGCTTGGTCCTGGTGTATGTGTGAGAACACAGCAGCTGTGAAACAGTAACCCCTGAGTAGATACTCATCTATTCCCCGGTGTTCTCGATCATCCTTTAAAGTTGTTTCTGGCACAGTGCTGTTTGCACTGTGTGGGACAATTGGAAAAGAATTCCCACATTCATAGAGAGCAAAGGGGCCTGAGGAGTTTTGCCAGTGACATGTTTTGGGACTCAGCTTGTTTTGAAGTAAACTTAAAATCAAGTACAGACATTTTGTTAAACAGTTTCTTTTTTTACTCTTATGGATTTCAGCTGTGTATTATTTGTAGCTATTTAAGCACTGGAGTGAAGGAGGTTGAAGAGGACTTATGATGTCCAGAGGCTTGAGTAACTTAGGACTGAGGGATGTTGTTAATTGTTTGCCTCTCTGTTTTAGAGCTTATCTCACTGTGAACTGATCACTGATGATGGGATTCTTCATCTGAGCAACAGCACGTGCGGGCACGAGAGGCTGCAGGTGCTGGAGCTCGATAACTGTCTCCTCATCACGGACGTGACTCTGGAACACCTGGAGAACTGCCACAACCTGGAGAGAATTGAGCTGTACGACTGTCAGCAAGTCACACGAGCTGGAATCAAACGGATCAGAGTATGTGTTTCCTGGCTTGTGCCCGTGGAAAAGCCAGAGCTGTTGGTACTGCTTGAGATTATAGGAGTCCTACAGGTGTCCCAGGCAAGGAAGGCTGGATAAACCATCTGACTCTTCTTCCCGTGTGTAACTTCCCTCTATGAACAGCAATAATCGTCAGTTCTAACTCGTGACGTTTTGCTGTTAGAATGATAAGCCCTTGTCTTCTGCCTTCTGTATTTTTTTCAAATAGACCTCTGTTCTTAGGATGGTGTAGTGGCATGCTATATCCTAAATATATATATTTTTATATATCATAAAATATATGTTAATACACAGAGCCAACAGTAAGACATCTGCATGGATATTTCAGTTTATGGGCTGTAGGGCCCTCAGGACCTGGAATCCAGCCCTAAACCTTTTCCCTGAGTATCTCACCCATTAGGTCAGGGACCACCTGCATTGTGGAGGCAGCGTTTTAGCCTTGAAGTTAAACTTGTCTGTGACTTCGTATCCCAAATTTGCATCCAAACACTTTTGCAACTGGAAAGATCATCCCTGATAGTGACTCGAAGGCAGAAGCACAATTCTATTTCATCCTGCTTTCCAGGATGAGAACAGCAGCAGAAATACGGAAGACAAGGTTCAGAGAAGTTGTCCCTCAATAGCCAGGGTCCACCGCTCTTGCCCCTGCAGCATGTTTATGTGCCTCTCCTGATGCGGAGCTGTCTGGGCTCATCAGTGCTTTGCTGGGGAACCAGAGGGAGCCCTGTGCAAGCTGAGTGCCCAGACACTGGCGTGCCTTAGCTGGATAGGGCAAGAGGAATTACATGTGAGAAGAAGACTGCTTGGCTGGTATCCACTGTATAGATGCTTTCTTCATAGCTAACTAACCTTAATGAACGTCACCCCAGGACATTTAGATAGCACTTGCTGGCACAACAGTTGAGGCATGCTGCTTTTCTTTTCAGTTCTGTTATTTCTCTCCCATTATAATGCAGCCTTTTCACCCACAGGCTCATCTACCTCACGTGAAAGTTCATGCTTACTTTGCTCCAGTAACTCCCCCTCCGTCGGTCGGAGGGAGTGGACAGCGCCTCTGCAGATGCTGTATTATCCTCTGACAGTGCCTGCAGCCACACAGAAAATGTTGTTGAAGAATGGGACAGCAAGTCAGTGGAAGGAGTCAGTTTCCTGACAAGTCCTAATGGTGGTGTTTGGTCATCCAGTTTTGTGACAAGAAAAACTTTTTTTTTTTCCAGGTAAAAATCTTAACGTAATGTGCAGCTGTGGATTAAGTTGGTGATACTTTGGTTTGTATTAGTAACTCCTTCCTTCTGTTGGCATGAGAACTGTGGTACCATGTCAAACGTATGGGCATTGCAGCGTAGCAGCTACTTGGTGGAAGTTCACAAAACTTGGAAGTTCATTTGCATTTGTCAGCACTACTCGGTGTGAAGTTCTGCCTGTAACGTGGGGCTCGAGGCTGCCACGCCAAGCCTTGATACACCACAGATCAAGTATCAGGTTTTAAGGACAAATCAGCTTTAGCAGATGTTGACCAAAAAATGCCAAGTAATCATAAGCTCTTACAGTATAACAGCCGCTTGTTCTTTTTCATGACTCAGCTTAATATTTAATTATGTAACAGGACATAATAGGTAATATCAAAAGGTAAGGTAGTACCTCAAGACACCCATAGAACTAGAAATACTTCCCAAGTTTTTGGACTTGGTTCAGTTGACCTCTGCTGATACAAAGCTTGCCCATTGCCGATGCACATTCTGCCCGATGCCACTGGCCTTGAACGGGGGTAAGAAATCCACTGTGGTAGAGCCTGTGCACTCTACTGCACCTGCTGCCACAGCCATCCATGGTGCTTTTGCCAACGCCATCCCTGCATCCTCCGGGACCGCCGCGGGGTGGACGGAAAGGATACAGCACTTCCAGGAGGAGGGGTGTAGCACACATGCTTTTCTACAGATGAATGGAAAACAGGTTCAGCTACAGAAGGCAGGATGGAGCAAGGAATTCAGTTTGGCCCACCCATTTCAGGGACAAGCATATGGGCTCATCAGTCTGTAGGCAGGAGTTGAACAACACCAAACCTGTGGTTTTCAAATGTAGGAAGCCAAACTCTTCACATTTGGTTAAGAAGCTGTCAGCTTCTGAATGATGATAATAATGATGATAAAAGTCTATGTATTAACTCTTAAGGCCATGCTTTCATCCTTAGTTTTTCAGTGCTAGACAATTAGATAAACTTTTTATATTAAGTAATTTAATTATCTGAGAGAAACTACTTGACAATTCAGAAAGCTTTTTTATGTAAGTTTGACTGTGTATGTGTTTTAAGAGTTCAGGGCCTGTGTTTACTGAAAATTAAAAAAGCAATTGGAAAAGCTACTACTGGACAGTACTGCCATTTCTCCTCTGCAAATTTTAAGCGACTTCTAAAAGGAGTGTGACTATGAACTTCTGTGGCCAGCAATGGCTGGGTTATATGGACTCACAGAGGATGGGGACAGTAGAGTAAGACCTTAGCTTTGGGGTTAAATTACACCTTAGACTACAGTATGTGGATTTCTTTACTATTACAAAGCCAATCTGGGCTTCTTTTGCACAGTAGTGGAGTGCTGTTACAATGATACTTCAGTTCCATTCAGATGGAACTGCTGGTCTAATGAAAGTTTTAACTAGATTTTATTCTCAGCTGTACCAGGGCAGTCATTGGTACCAATGTCAAGATGTGTTGCCTTTTGTTGGCTCTTTTTTTTTTTTTAAGACCATAATGAACCTTGTAAGTCTATTGCATTGAAGATGTACAAAAACAAATGGAACCTACTCTGATATAGGACACTTAAATAAACAATCAGCTGATGTCAAACTTGAATTTGTTGGAATTATTTAAAATCTAAGCAAGATTTCTCCTAGAAGCAGAAGACCCATGTGAATGCACGGTGTGCAAGATATACTGCAGGGCTGGTTTACTTCCATTCCTTACCTTGACCTACGAGTCTTGCTAGGGCAGGTCTTCCAATTAATCTAAATCTTAACAATGGACTGTCTCTAATGTGGGTGTGGGAAAAAAAGAAGTAAACAAAAAGAAAAGCACATTTACAAAATTACTGAAAAACATTTATTATACTTAAATTGAAATGTGTACATCTTATTAAAAAACAAAAGCCATTTGCTGGTGCCATAATTTAATTCCAATTTCAAGTGAGCTGGACAAACTACTGTACAACTTTCAATATTATTTAAAATTAGATATTTGGATACTTTCCAATCAAGGATTTTTCCACTTTTATAAAACATTTGGATTTGAATAGGGTGTGAGCTAAAAAGACAAGTGTCAGTTCAGGAAAATACTAGGACCAAACAATACCCAAACTCATAGGCAGAAATGTTTAAGTACATAAAATTTTACTTTCAGTGCAGAAAAAAAAACCGAACAAAAATAGGAAAAAACCTCTAGGTTTGATGAATTTAGATTTTCAAAATGCTACAGCTTTCAGAAGCTTTTCTGCTAAGCACTTGAGCCAGTTATGAAAGGGGAAATAAAAAAGTCAAAGTTGCTTTTTTACATGCTGTAGTACTGGTTTATACAGAACACCACAGCATAAAAAGCAAACTATTCCCAAGCTTTTAAGCCAGCTATCAAGTTGGAACTTTCCGAAGGCACAGAATAACAGCTCTGAAACTGTCACTTAATACCTCTGGAAATACTCCCCTCTAAGTACCTGACCAATTGAAACTTAATGTTAGCCTAGGAAATGCTGTGCCATGACTTTACAGGGCAGATCCAAAATACCAAGAAAGCATATTGCCTGTTTCCGAGGAAAGTAAGTATTTGGTCATATGGAAGAGGCACTGTAACAGGTGTACAGTATGTCTGGATGGAGGGTGCAGGAAGGTCAAATGAAAAGGTAAGAAGAGATTTGTCCAGAATAGGAGCTCCAGCAGGGCATTCACCTGCTGGGAAGGAAACTTACAGGGTGTGCATTTAGTGTTTCTCAAGCAATTTATTTGATGCTGCTGAAAGCTATGACAGCCCTGTGGTGCCAGTGGGTCATCTTCCCTCATCAGCATAATTCCACTGAAAACCCCACTTCTCACTGCCAGTATTTTTAAACCCACAATTTTGCAAGCAAAGAGTTAAACTGCAGCAATGCTCTGCAGAGAACCTAGGAAACTAAACATAAAGGATGCATAGGCAATTCTTTTCCATTAAATTCATTAAAGCAAAACACAATTACTTGGTACCCCATAGGATTTATATTAATCCCTCCAATAAGGTACTACTGATAATGCAGTTTGCTGCATGCATATATTGCATCTGTCCAGGGCTTCTTAAAAGCCCTGTTCTGGCATTTACACTTCTTACATACACTCTTATACACAATTTACACGGGAAGCTGTTTTGACAGCTTTACTCTCAAAGACCTGACAACCTGATCACTATCACCTTAATTACTCATCTCCACACAGATTAGCATGTGCTCTGCTAACATCAAAAAATAAAACCAGCGTAAGGTACAAGCACGTAATAGACAAACTGGCACAGAAAGGTAAATGCCCCAAAATAAGTTTACATTCATCTCCAACTGGATACAGGTAATAGAAAAGCAGCACTGCTTTGCTTCTATAAACTGTATCTACTGGCCAAAGTTTGCCTTATTTCAGTGAAGGGCAAGCACCTTTGCTTACATTGTCTTCCATGCCTGTACAGAAGCTGTCATGGCATTATACCTCTCATGAGGACACTTAGCTATGGCAGTGATAAGAAAGTTCACCTATCAAACAGCTCATTAGAAAGGTCATTTTGTGTTTTCAATATGAAACATCTTATACAGTGAAGTTAGATCCTAAGGTTTGGGATGATCTTCATAAATCTTTAGGCAGGACTTCATTCTGCATTGGAGTATCAGTCTAGCAAGTGTGTGATGTCACTTCAGAATTATATGGAAGCCTTCTCCATTTTCAGCTGAAAAAAACAATGGAAATGTCAGTCTGTCTTTCTTGAACAGAATCACAGAAATACAAGCCAACGCACCAAAACACCCTAGTATGGGCTTGATTTGAAAATAAACTCATCTATAATAAAAACTTAAAGGTTTCCTACTTGTGCTAAACAAAAATGTTATGATTAATGATTTGTAACTGGATCTTCAAAAAAGGACAATTTCTGTAGATAAAGTTTGCACAGAGTCAAACTTGTCCACTGATTAGAGCCATATGCACCTTGTACTGCAGTTCTATGGAAGAGTGGGATTCAACAACAGCCTGTTGAATGAAGATGACTATTGACTAGCAAAGAAGAGAATGTTATGCTCAGTTTTGCTGACCGTCAGGACTCAGTTAAGATTCAGTTTCCAAATTTCAGAGGTATTACTGCCAGGATATAAATTTTTTTTAACCTAATTTTAAACTTCACCATTCTCAATAATTATTAGCAGCATCACTGTCCAGTGATGGCTGACTGAATTTTACATAAGATTTGTTACCGAATCCTCCACTGGTTCTGAACTGAGCTCAGATAAGAGCCAGAGATACAACACAGAGGCTGAAATCTGGCTAGAAGAGGAAGGACTCTGAATATCTTCTGCCACTGTGTATGCAAACTTTTATTATTTTTAAAGAAGGCTCCTTGCTAAAATAAATGATTAAGTTTTAGACTGTCAGAAAAGACAACATACCTTTTATTGTGGTAAATAAGAAACAACTCTCATCTTGAAAGTTTTGAACCATCTAAAAAAAAAAAGTTTCAAAACCCTCTGAGTATGACCAAAACAGAAAACAAAAACAACCCTCAACAACCCTGATATTAAACACAGTCTTTTGTGAGCAATTGTATTTTTGGTTTTGTTGAACAAGTGACAGGCATATACCAAATTAAAAACCATTACTATTAAAATACTGCTTTTTATTCTTCTGACAACCAGCTGGGAGCCTATTACTGCTGGCTATGTTTTTGGAACTCTCTGGAGCAGACACTTGAACAAGCAGAGTTCAACAGTGTTTAAATGCTCCCTGCCTTTGGGCGTGCTCAAAATAAATATGTACTAAATAATTTCTGCAGCTTCTCAGAACTATATAAACCAGCTGCCTCTGTCTTCTTACAGTTTCAGTTTAGTCAGGCAGAGGAAGAGTCACATTTAAAGAATCCTTCTGTTCATTTTATTGTAAAGGAAAAAATACTCTAAATGTCAGAAAATACTAGGGTTGCATTATCAAACAGAAGAAAACAGTAATAAATAAGCAAGCATAAGAAAACCCTCCACTCCCAGTCATAAATAAAATGCCAAGAAAAAAAAATTTCAATTACCTGATCACTAACAAGAATGTGGATGCCTGTGGGACCCTGTCTGTAAACTTGGTTGATCTGATGCAAAGGAATATTAAATGCCAAAGCAAGCTTGCGTGTGACTTCTGAGGCTGCCATCTCCTCTAAGTAGATTGCATGATAAACTACAAGAAAAAAATCATTTACATAAGCATGGCACTAATGGATAACAATAGCTATATGAAAAATATCTGAATTTGTTTATACTCCAGGGCTTCAAAAATTTTAAAACCTAAAACTTTTACTTTAGTCTCTCCCTGTTCTCACTAAAAGCATGAACTGCCCTAACTTTTCTTTCAGGGAAAAGTCATAAACACAACTCTGATCAGGGGAGGCTTCAATTTGCTCTGAGACTGAAGGCAACTTCCACTTTTTTTCCCTGTATCCTGCACAAAAAGGCACAGTCATGTCAAACAGACTTAAAAATGGATCTTTAGAGAATCACCTAAAGATGGTTTTGAAAGCAATTTCGGGCAATCTCAAAAGAATCAGGTAATACCTAAATCCCACTTATGTGGCTATGCTGCTGCTTTAAATACAGATGTAGATTTTGGGTTTTTGGTAAATAAAGCCTTTTGCAACTGTCTGAATAAACTTTCTACAGATCACCTCAGAGCTGAATGCAACACAGCCAACAGAACAGTAAGACAAAGCAGCTGTTCAGTTTGAAGCTGTATTTACAGTTTGATCTTTATTTAACAGTGCAAGAAAACCTTGGCAGCTCCAAGTTTGCATGTTCTTCTGGCTGAAGATATCCTGACTGAAAACATGTATTTGACAGCAGCAGTATTTTATTTACAGATCCTCCTCCACCTCAATTCTTGCATGGAAAATCCACAAGCACTACTGAAGTAGCCTGTGCAGATTTTAGCTGGGGAGAGAGGTCTCTCAAAGCCAAGAGCAAGTAAAGAATAATTTTAAATAGCTCTATTCTCTTAATTGTAAGAGTGACATGGATTTACGAATTAACAGTTACATTTCCATCTGTGTTGAATCAAAAGTTGTCAGGAAAATAATACTAAAATCAAGAGTGCATTCACTACTTGGCTGTTTTTCCTTGTCCAGGCTCTACAGTTTTAGTTCAGTTGCACAGAAAATGACAGTAAAATCTAACAGAAAATGGGAAAGAATTGTTTTATTTGCATGAATCTTTTGCATGCACCTACATTTATATGGTTGATGCCTTGTCTGTAACAACATGCACAGCTGATTCCAGAGCTCCTTCATTCATGACCATAGAACTACAGTTAGTTTTATCAATGGACTGAAAATGCTCAATGGTTTAACCTTGAGAGGTTTCAGGTTCCGTTTGCTCTGTGCTGTTAGAGCAGCAATACTGCTGTGATACAACTTCCCACGGTCGCTTTGTACACCAGGAGCAGCAACTCAGCCCCCTCCCCCTGTTGTTTTCCCTTTCCCACCTATCCAGTTTTACTGCCGTAAGCCCTGCCTGCCATACCGTATATTGCACCGTTGCTGTCTCCGCTGCCCGCATCCTGGCGTTCCAGTTGTATGCTCCGTAAGGGCTCCTGGCACACGTAGATTGTTAAACGGGGCCTCACAGACCTGCAAGCCAAGGAAAACACGTGTCACACAGAAGACTATGTGCCCTGCAAATACAGAGGCTGATAAACCACAACTGTAGGTTTGTTATGCTAACAGTACACTTGATATGGTTTTTATCACTGAGCCCAAAAAATTAAATTAATCTCTTAACTAAGTGGTCTCAGATGCTGCTGAATTTAAACAAAAATTCAATCCATTCAGAGCTCCTACGGACGGTGCTTGTTGGACTCTTGTAACAGGACTACTGAGTAACAACAGCAATTCTTCCAGGAGGGCCAATAGTACCAAACACCCATTTCAGACAAAATCAGTCTTCCCCTGGGATGCTGCCTATGTTAGCACTCAATACCTGTAACCTCAAAAGGCCTCAGGCTGTTCTTAGCTCCCCAAATGACCGGTTTTGTGTCTTAGCAATAAATCTATCCGTATCCAAGAAACTGGCAGGGCCCAACTGCATTGGTGCAGCCTTACAGCCCACCTGCACCTCACCTGGAGGTGTGCACAGGAGGAGAGTTTTAAACATATTGTTGCTAACTCCCGAGGCAGATCACACAGGCACCAAGGCCCATCCAGACATTAACTTCCTAAATTTCCCAGTTCTACAATCCCCCATCTAAACCCACTCAGCCTCACAGTCAGCACATCACCTCGATTTCAGTGCATTATACAGCCGTATTCCATCGGCTGGACCACAGATTTGTACCAGATCTTCTCTTGTCAGCTTTAATAAATCAGCACCTGGACAAATACATGAGGATTTAATGAAGATTACTGCAGCACATCAGTTCTTTCTAAAATAAGTGATACATTCATTTAAACTAAGAATAACAAACTTCACCATGACAAAAACGGAATTTGGGACACAAGAATAAGTAAAATTCAGACCAGGCTCTAGTGAGTGCCAAATAAATCAACCTGTTTTCCAAAGGTGGTGAGTTACAGTTTATGCTGTTTACAGCTTTCAAACAGTATGAGTCTGCAAGGCACACAATTTCTGTAGAGAGAGATGACTGTTCTAGAGACAGTGATTTTTGCTGGCACCCCAGGCTAGTGGATTTTGAACACATGCAAAACACAAAGTGAAAATATTCCATGGTTTGTCACGCAGTGCATTACCCCAGACATTCAACTACCATCCATCACTTCCTCTGTGCAGTTCAGTTAGGACAATGCACTTGTGTATAGAAGGTGCTGCTGAAGCAAAAAAAATGGGAGGACACATTTTTTGAGAAGCAGCATGAATGTCAGAGAAGAAAACAACACTCTAAAATATCAGTCACTAAAATAGATGAGTGGGAAAACAGGAAAAAAGTAGTCTTTATGCATGAAAAAACCCCACAGTATATCCAGGAATGCACAAATAAAAGCCAGCAAAAATAACTGATCATAGCCCTTAAATACTATAGTAAAAAAAACCCCAGACCTGAGGTGGTATAATAAAAGTCACATATACGACANAAAAAAAAGAAAAAAAAAAAAAGCCAGCTAGCTAGTACTTGACTTTTATAATGATGAAAAAGAAGAAAAGTTTTTCAAGAGTCTTTGTCAGAAATTTGTACTAATGTTTACTGAGAAAAGCTCAGCAACTCTCATACAAGAAGCACAGGTCAAAAACTAACCAGCAGAAAAATAAACCTTCCCAGAGAAAAAGCCTGGTACAAAGGGATTCTGACAGAAGCAGGAGCTAAGCCAAGAGGCAGAGAGCTGGCATCATTCACAACACTGTCCCCATCAAGTGTCACCAAAGAAAAAGGAATTTATTCATGGTGAGTACTGTGTCATGCCACCTTTTGCACAATTCCATGGAATACTGAAGAAGCAAACAGCAAAGCACAGCCCCACACAGTCCATCTATTGCCATGTCTTGTGTTCAGAGATACAGTGGGAACAGCACTGCTCTTTAACCAGCAAATTACTAAATAACTATGCATAAATATGTATACCATAATGTTCTTAAAGAACTCTTTCCCCACAGAAAAGAAGGTTCCCCCAGAACCTGCTTAGTAACACAAAGAAAGAAAGAAAAAAACAAACTATAGATACCTGAGAAATTTGAAAAAAGCCTTGAATAGGTAGAGAACCTATTCTTGAGCAACCATTGCTGAGTTTCCTGGATTGTGGCTGAAGGATGAAGCTGCTGTAAGAAACAAGATTGGATACGATCATTTGGATACTAAAAAACCCAAACAAAACCCAAGCAATTAAAAAAAAATCTCCCTTAGTTTAACACTTTCTTAAAACATCAAGTGTAAATCAAATATTCTGACACAGCTATACAAATACACTTATGATCAATACCAGAAAGTAAACACTCACATCTCCTGACCCTTGAGAGGTTCCATCACCTTGATGATTTGGGGAGGAAGAATTGCTACAGATTAAAAAACAAAACCAAGTATTACTAGAATTGTATAAACCAAAATATTTAAGCATTGTTGAAAATTAATTTGAAATTTCCAAAACAATAAATACCACAGTTGAAAGAATTAAAAGATTGTGATTTGTTAAATTTAAGAGAAAGACCATTCCACAGTATATGGATCAGACCACACCATTGTCAGTAATTTTTGAATGAAGTGCAGGTTTGGTTACAGTAGTTTAATTAACACCTCAAAACAAAATGCTTTTACTAATGCAATTTATGTTGAGAAGTTTTTGAAGGTATTTGTTGGGGCTTTTTCTTGCAAATTATGCTAACTGTGTATGATGGAAATGAAGACTGTTCTTGCTGAAAGAAAGCTAAAAATAGTTTCCATAGACAAGG
This sequence comes from Peucedramus taeniatus, assembly GCA_013400575.1. NCBI lineage: Eukaryota > Metazoa > Chordata > Aves > Passeriformes > Fringillidae > Peucedramus > Peucedramus taeniatus. Next base: position 110,975 of record WBNO01007661.1, on the reverse strand, counting down.
ACTGAATTACAATAGTGAAAAGGTAAAGTATTTGCTATATGACAAAGGATATGTTGTTTTAAAAAACGTATAGTAAAACAGAAGGATGGTGAGGCAGGAGTAATTACCTTATAACTGAACCATGTGATACAAATGTCATACTCTAATTTGAATAAATAGGTCAAAACAATCTCCTGATTTCCCAGTGAAAACAGAGCACAGTTGAATTTAGTCAGAAAACGTTCTGAATAATCCTGATTAAAATGTTGCCTTTAAGGGGGATACAGAATAGAAACCTACCTGTCTGGGACACTGTAGGTGTTGTGCTGAGCAGAGGTGAAAGCTGGAGCAGGAGTAGGACTGTTGTTTACAAATGTTGTAGGAGTATCCGGCCATGGTGAGCACTGAAGATAAAGAATTAAAATTTAAGTTTCTCTTGACAATACCTTTTTTACTCTGATGCACACCTCTCTCATTTAAAGCCAGGGGTTTATCCATAGACTATTCTGATTTGCACTTCCAAATAAAGACTCCCTCTATCCCACACACGACATGCAGATATTCCAGGTAAAAATCTGCTTGGTTTTATCTTGTTCTTTTATGAAGACTTCTATTTTTACTGTCTTCTATTTAAAAAAAAATAATTAAGGTATTATTGGTGAAAGTGACAAAAGACCTATACAGATTTTTCAGTTTTAACCAAAACTAACCAACCCCCAGCCACCTGCTGGAAAACACATCTTTTATCAGGCATAGGATGAAAGGGCTGTTTAAACTGCAAGGATAATGACAAGACAAAACCTGTTCTGTAATATTAAGTAAAGCTATGAAGCTAGATTGCACCTTGTGGATAAATTTAATGTCTCTGCCCTGAGAGCAATCAAATACAAACAGAATTTTCAGTGGAAATTTTGTGAATTCAAAATTTGTAATAATTTACTGCAGGACTAAAATTATGCTTACTTACATGAACTGATTTTTCTGAACTGCTTGGTAAATTGGAATTTTTTAAACAAGCTTAAGTCATCACAATTATATGATAAGCCAGATGTCCAACTCTGTCAGTATTTTTTTGGATTTTTTTTCTTAAATTGTCATGATAAAGCTTTTTGAAACAAGGCTACTTTTTAGTGCTTCCAACAGTACTAAAAATCCAGTATTTTAAAGAAAAACAAAAACAAAACAAGTTTTGATACGTTCAAAGACATGATTAAAACAAGCAAGCAGCCCAAGATCAGGTAAGCTAAGACCATGCCTGCTAAGACAACGATTTCTGATATACTTATCATGTACCAGCTAAATATCTTGTAAGAAATTTCCAGATTTATATTGCAACCTTGTAGAACAGGGTGAAGGGGAACAACTATGACTTAATACCAACAGAAACAAAATTGTTTTTCAACAATTTTGTATTGAAAAATCCTTCCTCCCTCTAATCCTCCCTCTCTGGGGGAAATAGTAAATAAGGGCAACACCAGCTGCCACCTTCTGTAAGAGAATTAGCAACATTTCTGTGCTGGACCCCAGTCTTCACTTGTCAGCATAAGATAGCAAGTTCCCCAGGATAACACATGGAATTAAAATAAATTTGTCTTGTATGCAAATAGCTTAAAAATTAGGAACTTGCTTTATCTGTCTGAGATTTAGCATTTTTGTTAGCCACAGTGTCCACAGTCTTTGGTTATGTGGTCAAAGCCACCCTTTGGGCTACAGTGTCCCCACACAGAGCATGCTGCTCTATGACCTGGTAGGGTGACACATTCCTCCTCCAAATCTGTATATTCCCATGTTATCTCTCTTCTCAAGCTGATTTAATATTAACCTCAAAGATGTTACATCAGGTAATTACAAGTAGCCTTCATTCCCTAAATATGTGATCCAAAGCAGTAATTTTAAAATGAAAGCTTGATGTAGAAACATTAACTTTGTTCTTCTGAAATACTCTGAAAGTGCAACTAAAAGTCTTTAATTTTGTGACATTCTCTTCCTAAATTTTAATCCCAGATGTTTATGTGGACACACAGATGCAAGTTCCACATCCTTGGCAACCATTCCTATACAAGATTCGAGCCACCATATATTTAAATTCAGGGACAGAGAAGAATGCACTGGTGCCAGAGAACACCTTTTGAGCCATTCCCAAGGTAGGTACTGCAGTTGGTGTTTCTGTCCTTCAAACCCAGCTGAAGTTCTTCACATCGAAACTCTGGGTTTAAATCCAGGAAGAAGCACATTTGAAGTATTCAGAAAAATAAAATCCCAATCCAAAGCAAGTAGCCTTTCTTCTCCCATAAACATGCTTTACTGCCTTGTTTCCTATTCCAGCAAAAACATCCACTGAGACTCAACAGGCTGGTTAAAAAGAAAAAATAAGTGTAATACTACTGCACCACATCAACTGCCTCTGTTCTCTTTTTTTCTGTCTTACAGGGTGGGGAGGGAAAAATGAGTGTTTGAGCACCGAGATACTTAATTCTGAAAGGTTCAAGGAACAAGAAAGTCTTCCAGCAATTAACCTGAGCTGACTATGCTTTTGGAATCACTCTGATGCACAAACGTCCTGCACATCACAAACTGGATTGAGCAAATGCCTGGCAGACCAAATCCATTAACACTACAAAGACTAAGCAAGGATGTGTTTTCTTTTCTGACACCCAGAGTGATGATTCTGGACTGAGGGGGGTGAGGGGTACAAGGGGAATGGATCACAGAAAGCGGCACTGCTTCCCTGAAAAAGCACCTGCCATTATCACTGGACTTCATCCTTGTGAACTGATCAATCACGATATTTCTTATATTCCTAAGCCAAAACTGAGTTAACCAAAGGACATTCAGGAAGTTAATAATAATACTAATACAGAAGTCCCTGACCAGTAGACACAAACCTAGGAGAAACCCTGTCACAATGAAACATTCAACTCTGTAAAGCGCCATCACAGAACAGAAAGAAGACTGGCATTGTCAGTCTTTACCTGTAATAAGCAATTAATATATACTGATGAATTTGCCAAGATCATGTTTTTGAGATCTCAAGACTAAATGCCCTCCATTACTAGCACATTGATACAACACTACTGATACTACTATACTCCAGAAACTATATCTTATTTCCAAATGGGGATTAATTAAGGAAAAAACTATTTTGGTTTCAGATGTTTAACAGCCTTCTGTAAAGGCCATGAATGAAGTTTTACTGTGTTAAAAAGAAATGTAAAAGATCTTTCTAAGTATGACTTATCAGATTTAGGATATATAGCATTTAAACTCAGAACATTCCTAACTGCAGAGGAGTCGCAAAATCTCAAGTTATTCTAAGCCATGGTTTAATGTAATATCCCTTCCTACCTCCAATATACTGTAATCTGCCCAAATTCATGCCTTACAAGAGAGTAAAGCTGAATCTTAACAAAGAACCCTATACTATATTCAAAGACCAAGTAAACACGAAAACAAAATACAAAACC
>WBNO01007661.1:84768-105659 GCA_013400575.1 Peucedramus taeniatus | reverse complement strand
AAACAATACCAAGTCAGCAATGCTGAAAAGATTTCATCCAGTGTGGATAAAATTCAAAATGGTCTCAACAAACTGACCAAATTATCTCAAGACAACATTTTATTACAGGCAAATGAGAAACAGGATAGTGAGCTGCATAATTAAGAGAACTGGAAAGCTGTACATAACTCCTACTCAAAACTGCCTGTGGGTTATTATCCTTTGTGTGCTTTGGGAAAGACATCAAAAGTCCAGTACTGTCCTATCTAAGCTCTTCTTCACTATAATTAAGGTAATGTAGAATTAAGTAATTCATAGAAGCTTAGTATTCCAAGAGATTGTTAAGGAAAGGTTAGACAACTTCTAGATATGATTTAGCTACAGTTTGTCCTACTCTGGACAATGGATTTGTCTTATCTGTTTAAAAATACCTTTCTCTATTATTCTTCCTTTAAGCAACAATCATTCAATGAAATACTTGTAACAGCAGGAGAAGAGAAAAACACAGAAATCCCTCCAAGGACAAGCTTCAAAAGATGCTTTATAAGCAAAAGTGATAAAAGTCTGTTTTCTCCTGCCTCTCCCCCAGGGCCAGCTGGAACAAGTAAAAGAATGCACTGCCAAAGAATCATAAAGGTGCACCTTAAAAGAAAGAACAAAAACCAAAAAAAACCCAACAGCCAAGAACAGCAGAAGGTAAATTCAGACAGTTCAGTGCATACAATAGTTTTCGGTGCACAAAACAAAAAATCCAAATATCCTCCAAGGAACCCATCTGACTAATACTGCTTGTTCCTTCCCACCCAGTTACATGGGTTATAAACAACAAGAAACATACACTGAAGTATTTTATAACCTAAATATAGAACTTTACACATCACTTTCACACATCATAAATACGAACCAAATCATGCTTGAGCACTATTGGCAAAAGCTGCAGCACAGTATGCCTGTTCAAAGAACTGTCAAACAATGGCCTTCCACAGTCACGTTATTAATTGACATATAAACTTGCCAAATGAAAGATGTGGAATTGTTCCTCCTTAAGGAACAACATTTAAGAAATCTAAAATGCTAACCCTTGGCAGGACGACTGCACAGGACATATGTCAGGGAGGGCACAGGATGCATGCCACATTCCCTCTGAGGTGCATAGATAGGGTTAACATAACAGATCATGAAGATGAGCTGACTATTCTGAACTGTGTTAAACCTGCTTGGAGCACAGTATGTAGATGGCTAAAGGAAAAATCACTAACAACCATCTACAACATGATATGGCTTTTTAAAAATACCAATGTACATGAAAACTTCTACTGAATATAGAAGGAACAAATAAGAACAAACTACATTTCACTATTCTTACTTCCGCTAATTACACATGTATAGCAAAGCAAAACGCTATTTCATTTCAAGTCATATAAACTGAAAGCTCTTGACTCAAGTTACACAGTTCCTCTGCAACAGTTTAAGTGTTAGATTTAGGAAGGATTCCTTTGCTGAAAACAAGCATGGAGTAATTGGGATACACAGAAGTGAATAAAATTAAGACACAGCAATCAAAGTATTTTTACTTTAGATAATGGAAGTTTCTCCTATATCTAACACTGCACAAGGTATCTTGCATAATCAAAAGGTAAGCAGAAGTCCCTTACACTGCCTCGCTTTGCCAGAGAATCACCGTAGTCTGCTGGCAAAGTCCGCTTGCTGGACTTTTTCTGCTCATGTTCAACTGCATCTTCAATTATAGGCTCAAGCCTCATCTGGACAAACACCAAAGATGTGGATCAATTTCTTTTCATTATACAGTGAGGAAAGATCTAAAAGCCTTTTAAAAACTTCTGAAATATTCAGAAAACTGCATAGAACTCACTGATGTTTAAATAAAAAACCTAATGAGGCTCTGGCCTTAAATTCAGTAATCTCTGTAAAACAGACTTTGAAGCTCATATTTGGTAAATAAACTTTAAGAGACCCCCCTCATTTTTTTGGTTTTTTTGCTTTTCAGCTGCAAGATTTTGAAATCTGTATCAAAAGTCTTGCTCAAGGGTACAGTACAGTCAGTCAAATGGTGTTCAATCTAATGTGTGTCTTAATACAGCATCTATTGAGTATCTAAATCCAAGTTTACTAAACAAAATCTTAAAATTGAATGCTGCTGTTTGCTGGACAAGTTTGTCAAATCAAAAGTTTATTTCTATGCAGAAATAATTCTTCCCCAACCCTTCCAAGACTGCAGCTAAGTAATATGTATATTCTCCTGAGTCAGCAAATGCAATTTTATCTTGTTACCTCTGTAAGAACTGTGGTGTCATATGAAGGCTGATACTTTTCTTTTTCATGTGCAGTTCGCTTTTCCATCTTTTCTCTGTCTGTTTTCTGTTTTCTGTCTGCTCCTTTGGGCTAAAAATGAACAGTTATGTGAACATGAACACAAGAGGGAAATGCATTTATAACTGAAATCTGATCTCAGACATGAACCATTACAAGCAGTAATATAACGATTTCTCATATCTTTATGAAAACTTAAGAGACTTAAAGATCTGTTTTCTAATGTTACCTTAAAAACTTTGATTTGACAACTGGCTGAATGAAGATGATCTGTATATTCTCCATTTTCAGTCTGTTTAAAGGTGTCAACCTGAATCCTAAAAGGAACTCCTTTCTCTCCTCCGTGTTTACGAGGGGTAAATTCAGTGCTGATACAATGTACCTGAAAAGAAACAATGACCAAACAAAAAGGACCCTCAGAAGCATTTCAGACATGAACTTTATTATATGTTACCTACATCACATGAACAATTTCTTGTAAAAAATACAGCAAAGCTATAAAAGGTCACTGACCAGAAGACTTTTTCATCTCATGCACCCTCATCTCAGAGTATTTTCAAATACGCCCAACTCCTTTAGAAGTCCAGAGACCTTTTAATCACTGTGTAATTGCTTCAGCTGCTACATCAGAATATAGCTTATAAACAGTGTTCAAAGACCCCTTAAGGGTATCTAGGGAGAAAATCAGTACAATAGAAGGAATTATGAACAATCTCACTGGACAGTGCTCCCCATTTTTTTTGCTTCCTTATGGAATTTTAAGTGAGCCTGTAGAACAACCTAACTATACTGGCATAATATCCGTTCAATTTACAGTCTGTTATCATTTCTTCTAAGGAAATGCATAAACAAACCTATTCCTAATTTATCTCATAGTTCTTCAAGAAGACTACATTTTAGCAATTATGTAACTCTTACTAAAAAAAATTATCTAGATCAAAGTTAATTTACTGGCAATATAGAATTTAACCTATTTTGACAGCCAGAGTAAGAATTGTTGGTACCTGAAACTTTACAGCCATACTTTTTCATAATGAAATCAGATCTGACACAAAAATAAGCAATGTGAATATGAACATTTCATCTAAATAACTTCCAAAGAAAGCACGCTCAGATGCCCTGAATATCAAATACACAAATAATAGAATTCCTACAAGGAAGCCTATTGACATAGTAAGAAACATCTTTTGAGTGCCTAATTTAAAACCCCTTTTTTTTAGGACAATACTTTTAACTTTGAATCTTTAAGCCAAGCTTCTGCTGAAAGTAGTAGTAAGAGTTGCTGAGAGGAACATAAGTTAATTCTTATACTTCATACAACTAAGTATTTTAACTATGACAGCCTTCTTCAAAGAGTTTTTTGAAAGCTTTCTATTAAAATTTTCTATAAACCCAAATTAAATAGAAAAACCTTACTAGGGACTCTAATAGACCTATGAACCCATGTTTTTTCACCAAGATGGTATTTAATGGCCATCCCACAAATAATAAAACCAAGAAGCTTTGTAGTTCAGGTATACTGCTGTTTGTGACCTGAAAGGCACCGAACACAGACATCCAGTCAAATAAAGTTTCAAACCTGAATAAAAGCAGATGTACATTTTGTTGGATCCCATAAAAATTCAACTGCGTTGAGCTGGCTTGGATTTGTCTTGATATCAATGACTCCAACAGACATTGGAATATCTATTAAAATAAGTAGCGTATATTTCAGAACAATCATACAGCAAGTAAACACACTAAATAAAACGTAATATAATGTTATCATCAGCAAACACAAGGGAGGATGGAAAAATGTGGGCTTTGGTGGCTTGACCAGTTTCTTAGGACTCATACAAAGAATCCTAGTAGATTTAAAGTGCTCAAGGTTTTGGGCGCTTTTTCATTCTCCTCCCCTGCTGCCACCCCTGAGGTTATGCACCAAAAATGATCAAGTTACACAAAGTACAGAAACCATGTTCACACCATTTTCACGATCTAACAGAGAAAGTTACTTCTGTGTTCTTCTAATCACTGTAACAGCAATCAAAATCAGAAAGAAAATTAAATGTGTATGGCTGCAGAGCTGCTATCTTACTTTTATAGCACTTAAAAGTTTGAAAAGAATGTAGAAGTGGTAAGAACGTTTATATTCAAAACGCACACTATGACAAAGCAGCATCCAGAAATCTGGTCTGTCCTTCTTTATCAGCCTCAGCTAAATGTGAACGTAATCAGTTTAAATCTGGAAATTGAACTCCATACAGTGGCAACAAGCAGAAACAATTATACCTAAGTCGAGCAGTCTGTCCCCAGGGCGGTTCCACTTCCAACCCTCTAGCTGCTGGTGCTCTGTGTACTGCAACCTTCTGTCATGGAACACAACTCTTATAATGCTCTAACAGAGAAGAAAACAAGCCTGTGATGAGTCACTACAGATAAAAGTACTAAAACATCCCAAAATAGCCACAGTGCCAATAAATACATTATTTACAGCAAAAATTTGGCAAGCATCAGTATCCCAAAATATTCCAGAACACAGAAATAGAACTGAGCAGCAGGAGATACTTGAAAATGTGGTAAAAATGCAAGGGAGAATTACATCTGATTGGATACTCAAAAGGTCATTATGAATTACATACAGTGAACTGAGCAATACTGGCAGCACAGTATCAACACTGTATAGGCAACACCAAATTACTTTAGAAAGCAAACACCAAAGATTTCATGAATTAAGAAAAGTGGCAAATATTACTTGACCATTATTTCACTGGGAATTCTGTGAACTTATGTAGGACATTTTAAGAAATAAAATAGGAAATTCCCTTCCTAGTACTTATATTTGCAAAAAATCTATGATTTTACTTGATAGAATTAAAAAGCTCCAAACTTTCTCAACTACTCTAGATGAAATATTCATTCAGAACAACTACAACATGATTAATTTTATTCAGCTAGAAGGAATTATCTAACAATACCTATTTTTGTGGGCAGTTTTGCTACTGCTAAATGAATGCACATATAAAGCAATTTGTTAGAAAGGCTGGAAAAACACTGTACACATTGACTGTTACCCAACACATAGAATGTAGACAGATTTGCATATTTTTTCCCATTATTCTACAGTCTTCCTTGTATTAACAGCAACTGAAAGTGTCCACAAAACCCAAGAACTTTTAAATGGAGTGCCTCTTCAGGATGGATTGCACTTCCTTGGGTTTATTTCAAAGATAATGGAAAGCAAATGTGTGTGTGTGTGCATGTACACGAACTAACACACACAAACACACCACTCCTTCTGCACTGCAAACTGACATGTTGGGAACTTGGAAATACCTGTAGCCACCTTCACCTCCATGAAATGATTTCTTTGGTAAAATACTACGATTTCAATATTTAATTGTCCAAAATGGAAAATTCATTCATGTAGCATTACGATACCTTGCTATGGCAAAATTGACTTTTCTAAACTTTTACACTGCTTTGCCCTATTGTACCTACCAAATGACTCATCACCCACATACAAACCTAGAAAATTACCGAAGAGAAACACCCAAGGCTACAATGAAATAGCACCTAAGGGGGCAAAACAGTCCACATGCTTATTACAGCAAGTCACCATGCTAGGTTGTAAAAAGTTTAATTACAGAACTCTCAAATGCCACTTTTATGCTCGTTCATGCTTAACTCTTCCTGAAATAACCTCTGAACAAGCATCCCACAGACAAATATGAACAAGGCCTAGGACTATACAAGCAAGCCAAAGTTCACAAATTACACAGCCCAAAGCTGGCAGGTAAAGATTTAGCCTCCCACAGGCACACTTTCTCGTACATTTATCAGCACCACTTTCAAAGTGACTTTATTGAAGTTTTTCCCTTCTTTCCTAATACCTGAATAAGATTTTTTTTAATAATTCAATAAAATCAATAATCATCAGGTGCTTAGAAGAAAAATCCAAACCCCTCCATCAGTTCTTTTAATCATCTGTACTCCAAATTGGTTAATTTTTCAGTTTGCCTCGTTTTTATACTTCATCGAATACCTCAGATCCACAGCACCTTCTACTAACATTGAAGCACAAGGAGACAAATCTGGAACTGAGGAAAGGGACTCAGCTGTGGAACAAACTGCTCAACAAGCAGTAAAATTAGAGATCCATTCTCCAATGGATCCAATTATCCAATATCCCACTGCTGCAAAACCCACAGGTTGGCTCCATGTGTTTTCTGTAACACTTAAGAAACATGATCACAATACCTCCACTTCTATCTAAATGATCCTCTACCTTTCTCTCACCTCTCCTGATCACTTGAAATGGATCATGTGATGGCTCAAAAGACACTGGATACAAAATCAAAGACAACTATCTTAAGCTTTCCATAAATGCTTAGGTCTTCAGTGCACACAAGTGAGAATTGGCTACTTATAACCATACATTTTTATTTGTAAACATCACTGGTCCACATATTCTGACCAATACCAAGTGACAGCAGAAGAAAAAAAAATTCCATAGAATTCACAGTCTCTGGTTCATTAGTAACACTATCTAGTGAACTTAAATTTACCTTCACCAGTTTTCCATTGATCTCTGGTATGTCTCCAGCTTTCCGATTATCTAGCATCCGGATCTCATAAGACTGACCTTAAAAGAGAAAAAAATTGCATGGGTAAAATAGAAAGAGCACAAGGTTATTTTGTGTTTAATGCATTTAGATTGGCTTTTGGTTCACCGTACACAAGAATACCAGTACCTGAAACTTGAGTTTGAAAGATCCAGATAGCAATGTGCACTTCACACCATGCAAATTAACAAAACAAAGTGACACTTTTTGTTCTCCTAAAAAACAGAGATATTTTCTAAGCTTAATTACCTCATTTTGTGTCAAGTGTAAGTACTTGCTTCTCATTTTTTTTCCTGAAAAAAACCCCAACATTTCAAGGCTGAATTCCTTTCTTTTTTAAAACTGCTGAATGGCATCATACTGAGAACCATTAACTGGTCCTTCAAAACAAACTCTGCAAGAGTTTTCACACTTTTTCCAAAATGTAAACAGCATTCTTCCATGTTTAATTTTGTCCATATACCTGTTGCCTTATGTATGACTGGTATGATTAGTATGATTTTATGCTTTGTATGATTTCAGAAATACACCTTAAAAAGAGATAGTTACTGTTTATATCACCAGTATGAGCAAACCTATCTTTCCACTGAATATTATAAACTGCTGTGCTTCAAAAGCAAAGCTTGTAGCAATTTATTTAGTTACAAGGATTTTTTTTCCTTCCAGAGTGAGCAGCACATATTCATTTGCAAAATAACATTGCCCTAAGTAAAACATAAGACAAAATAAATTTCAGCACCTTCACTAAAAATGAAATGCAGTAAAATGATCACCTATACTACCCCTCAGGCTACCTTTATGGTCCAATGTATAACACATTTAAGACATTCTGACTTGCCCTACAAGGCAATAACCCTGTGAATGAGCAAATAATTTCTTCATCTCCTTTCACTTTTCACAGACTGATGTTACTTCCAACTATGGACTGTTTCAGTTGGGTTTTTTTTTCTCAAACACAATAAGCATATTTGTGTATATACTCTACACATGTACAGGTTTTCTTTACCCAAGCAGCATGTGAAGTCATTGATGACATAAATCTATATGAAATAGATGTTCACCTAGTGCAGCTGAGTAAATAACATATAATTTTTCTTCCTATATTTAACAGGAGCAAACTTTTCCTGTTAGTGTGATTTGTTCAATTACCAGCGTTACTCTACTGACACAGCTATAACTTGTAAGTTCTGTATGCCTATCTTTTTTATTTGAGTTCCCTTGCTTACCCATGCAAGTGTCCTGCCACTTTTGCCTAAGTTACTGTTCACTGGGATTCTCTGCACTTGAGTTTGGAAGAGCTGATCCTTGAATGTTAACCAGCTATCTTGGGCCTCTCTTCCCTCCAGGGCTTTATCCCATAGGACTCTACTCTCCTGAAGTTCAAAGATGTGATCTTGGTCTTCTGCCTTGCTTCTTCCTCTCAGGATCATAAAGTCCCCTATCTTGAAGGCTGACCTTCATATGACCCTGATGAGCCTTTCCCTGTTTCATGAGGTATAGCTATCCTCTGTCACTTGGGTCAGGAAGCTGTCAATCAGCACTGTCCAGTCATGTCCTGCTGCACTGTGTCTGCAGGAGACATCAGGGTGCCTGAGGTCCTCCTACAAGGACTACAGCCTGTGGCTACTTCCAGCTCTTCAAAAAACATTTCATCTACTTGTTCATCCTGGCCAGGTGGCCTACAGCAGACACCCACTACAATGTCATCCATATGACATAATACATCCATAATCCTTACCTATAGCTCTCAACTGGAACATCGCCTATCCCTAGGCAGAACCCCAGACATTTCAGCTGTTCTCCCACATAATGCTTAACCTTTCCTCCTGGATCCTCTTGCTCTGCCTTTCTTCAAGAGCCAATATCCCCACACTGTAATGTGGCACTTTGCAAGCCATCCCATCATGTCTCCGTGATCCCAAGATCGCACAGATGTCTTAATTCCTCATGCTTACTTCCTATGCCACTTGCACTACTGATGCATGTGCACTTCAGAGGCATCTCACCATGCTGACTTACCACAAAGGGCTTTAGTACTTCCTTGGAATGATGCTCTACAGGCACTTACTTGCTCACATCCAAATGTTGGAGACAACCCTGTTTAAGCCTCTTTTTGTTGATGCTGTTGATGCTTTCATGCTCTTTGCTTATCAACCATGGCCATCACTGCCTCACAGTGCTGCTGTCAGTCATTCCCTCCCTCACTGTTCCTACTTCAAAGTCCTTACCACGTCAACCACACCACACACTGGCTAAGCTTGTACCTTCACTGCCCTTTCCTAACTGGATCCCATCTCTCCCAAGCAATTCTTCGCATTCACAGAACTCCAAGCTTTGCTGCACTGTGTAAACCAACACAAAGAATGCTTCCCTTTTAAAAGCAATTCTCTTCCATACCACTTCTGCTATTCCATATACATCTAGCTGAACAGCAGCCAACTCAAAACACTGTCCCACAACTCCAATGCATGTTCTTAATGGACCCATTTAACAGATTTCACAGTAAGAACCCTGCTAACTCCTGAACAACCAACCATCATCATTCCAAGATCTGAACTTCCAGAATCAGCTTCAGCTGAACATCTAATCACATTAAATATTCCATTAGCTCATACAATATCTCAAGTTGGAAGGAAAACACAGGAATTGAATACAACATCCTGCTCCTCATAGGATTACCAAAATCTCAATCACATTATGAAAAACATCAGCCAGGTGCTCCCTGAACTCTGAGTGACACTCTTAGCTATACTGATTAAAATACTTACTGACAGAGGGTAAAATCAGGGCTTGTTTAAGTATTGCCTTAGGGAATGCCATCACAGCTTAACAGACAGGGCAAATGTTCCCACTGCTTCTGATATTCCCAAGCCAGGAAACTGCTGACAAAATTAAAGAGGATACCTCCTCTTGAAAATTACTTAAGGCAAGACACTGCCTGAAAACAGGGCCAACTTTGAAACCAGATATCTGAATAACCAGGATGTAAATTACTCTTTTGCTAGAGGACTCAATCTAACTCATTACACAAACATTCCTATCACCACAACTCAGTGTTGCAGACTGATCCTAATTTTAAACTGTGTTCAATATGAAAGGAAACATGTCTCACAACTCTTCTTTTATGTATCACAGAATCTGATGAGTTGGAAAAGACCCACAAAGATCATCGAGTCCAACTCCTGGCCCTGCACAGGACATCCCAAGAGTCACACCTTGTGCCTGAGAGCACTGTCCAAACACCTCTTGAACTCTGTCAGGCTTGGTGCTAAGACCACTTCCCTGGAGGGTCTGTTCCAGTGCCCAACCACCCTCTGGGTATACACATATACACACACTAAGAACTAATAGAGAAATTTTAATGAAAAGGCCTTAACCTAGGCAGTAAATGTACTGTCTTTCTGTCTGCAGTACTAGCACAGATAGGAGACTGGTAAACTCTTTTTTTCTTCCCATTTATTTTAAGGAAAGGGTATACCAATGCCCTCATTTTTCAACATCAGGAAAATTTACCCAGGACACTGAGAATCACCAAAACTTCTTTGCCAATGAAATTTTTATACTGAAAGATATTTTCAAGGACAGATGAAACAGTTACAGTCATTTTAGACAGATTTTAGTCACTTTAAATGGTAAGCTCTTCTCAGAAGCAAGACAGCAACCACTTTCTTCCTTTAGCCTGATGCCTTGTGCTCTGTCTTCAAATTACAGCCCAGTCTATTGAGATTTAGAGTCAAAATCCACAAGACAAAGAAAGGTGAACTAGATACAGGATTGGAGAGGCTAGGGCTTTAGAGTCAGAGGAGGAGGAGGAAGAGGTGGGAGGATATGAAGCCATTGATATGGTCCAAAACAAATGATAAATGATTTTGAGTTCAGAATACTAGCTGACTAAACTTAGGACACCAATGTAATTCTCAGAGGTCAGGAAGGCTTCGGCATATGGCAATGACTACATTTAGATTATTCTACCCACCAGTCAGTGATCCATCTAGAAAAAAAAAATCAATTTTAATGCAAATTAAAACCCAGGCAAAAAGAAAAAAAAAACCAGCTTGATTCACATGAAGTATTTATCTAATTAATTTTTGATAAATGTATACAAACTCCAAAGGTAACTGCATTTGTGATCGTATTTAAACATAACACAGTTCTGGACAGACATGTCTGGCTCATTTGAGAGCAATTACAGTGGTTCCTTTTGTGCAACACCTCAGGGACTGATATTTTAACATTTATTATGACTTTTGAGGGCTGTTTGTGTGTACCTCATGAATATATCCAATTAACTTGTTCTTATCAATCAAATTTAAACAGAAATGCCAAATTACTCCAGAATTTTCAGCTATTATTACCTGAAATTTGTCTCCTAAAAGCTCTGTTGGCTTGATTGTATTGGGGGATGGAGACGGGCAACACACAACAGGGAAAAAAAAAGCCAAAACCAAACCAAAAAATGAAGGAAGACCCTACCCCCACCAGAATCCAAAGGAAAAGTAACACCATACATTTGTAGCTGTGAACCTACAAATTGGACAAAAAACCACTACTAGTACGGCAGCCCTACAACCTCAATGTCCAAAATCTCATTTCTGACCAGCATTTATCTTGGATATACACACACATATATCAAAACATGAAATACCACTCCAGTTTCAGACTTGCACCACAAGCTACATTCACACATGTACACCAACCTTGATTCAAGTACGTGAGAGTTTCATCATATAATTTTACTGCTGGAGATGTTGCAGCACACATAACATACTGGAAAGGTGGATGTTTGGTCTCATTTTCTTGTGGAAGGCTGGAATCTTCCTGTTTGAAAATAGGCAGTGCCAAAACATCACTGAAAAGAAAAAAAAAAAAAAAACGGACAACTTTGAGACTGTTGGCCCTGTTTTGATTGAAGTTAAAGAAAAAAAGTTATTTGTGACTTTAAAAATCCCACAGTGAAATACATACAGAATTTTGTTACTCATTTTATTAGTAAAATCTATACAAGCAGTATCCAAAATATTTTCCACCAGAACTTTAGGTTAGGATACATAAACAATACCATGGGACTTAAGCAGACAAATAGTTGTGCTGATCTTTTGAAAATCTAATCCTTGTTTCCTGTCTCCACTTAAAAAATTCAGTTCTCTCTTACCTTTTCACCTGTCAACACAGCCAAGCTTGCCTAATAAGCATGCAAATGAAAGCAAAGCTTCAATTTTCTTACTTGAAATAAGTATTTCTTAAAGTAAGTTACCTACACTGTGAAAGTATCTATCTCCTCATTTAGTACCATTATATCTAACCTATTAATCCTGTTGACATTCTTATGCTTTTCTTAGGCTTTGGCATACTGATTAGCTCTAAAATAATTAAGCAGCAGATTCACAAAACACAAGCTATAAAAAGTTTATGCCAGGATTCACTTCATTTATCTACGATGCACAACCACCAGAAAAACTTTGGAAATGCTACATTTCTAGAGAATAAAGAGCAATCCATGTTGTCCACAAGCTGTGGTAAGAGAGCTTCACTGCAACCAGCAAACACATCTGCTTTCTACAGAAATTAGGAATCCGTATAAGCAATAATCTTCTTTGTACACAGAAATCCTTTATAAATTCAATTTTTAAGAATTTTTCTTGCACTGAATTTTTGTTCATGATGAAATCATCCCCATATCCATGTAACTTTCTTTAAATACGTTTCTAATGTGAATTAAGATCTTACACTACCTCACCTGTTCATTTAGTTTTTAACCAACTTGTATCTTGTTTGTATCTCTTGCACTGATCACAAACACAGATCTAATATATTTTGTAAAACAGTCACAAATGCTTGTATTGCACAACTATTTGTACGTTGTACACTAAAATTTTTCAAGTAAAACTGTTTTTCACTGTTCCTGATTTCTGCAAGAGTCTGCTTCATTTAAAGAAAACTCTATTAA
Organism: Peucedramus taeniatus; assembly: GCA_013400575.1. Classification (NCBI taxonomy): domain Eukaryota; kingdom Metazoa; phylum Chordata; class Aves; order Passeriformes; family Fringillidae; genus Peucedramus; species Peucedramus taeniatus. The sequence goes on along the minus strand of WBNO01007661.1, from coordinate 92,798 downwards.
TTGCTCTTGAATTCCAGCTCATATCTGAAGAATCAAAAAGGTGTATCCTAACAAATTCAAAAAAAGAAATTACAGCCAATATTTTTGTGTCACATAGGCTTAGAATTTAAGACTTGGTCTGCTTAAGTCTTAGATATATATGCAGAGTGCAGGTGGGGCATCCCAACTTTTTTTCAGAGCAAGTGCCACATTCCGTTAGGGATGTTACTCCCTGGGCTACCTGGAAGATGTTATATTGAGAAGAAAATATTTATGAAGGGTGAAAAAGCCTAAGAAATTCGTCTACAATCTGAAGAGACTGTACAGTGTCTCCCCAAAAGGAGACCAAAAAAAGATACCCATACAGGTTCCCTTTCACTAGGAAGAAACCACAGGAGATGCTACAAAGACTGATGTAAGCAGGACAAGGCATTACACTGCCCAAAAAAGCATTACAAGTCTACTGAACTGTGTCCTAACTACTTCTGATGCCAGCTCCCCAAACTGGAGCCCAGAGAAGAATTAAGTTACAAAGGAAGATGTGAAATAACCACTTAAGAGAAGTGAATACCCTTAAAAGAGTTTTCTCACACAGAGACAAGGATCCATGAGTAGGACAGCAATAACTGTAGATGGGGGAGTGCTCCTTGAGGCTGACTCAGAAGAAATAAATTACCTCTAATTCTCGACTAAGTTCTGCAGCACTTGCCTTCACATAAAACACAAGATTAAAGAGAAGTCTTTTCTGTATCCATGAAAAATACCTTTAAAGCATTCATTTTCTACTCACAATTTGAAGTTTAAAATGTAGCTGGTCTGGCTTAAGAAAGTGTGACATGGTAATGAATTAGCTAAGAGACATGGCATTGGAAGCCTACAAATACACCAATTTAGGCAGCTTTTAATCAGCTTTTACTAATACTTACAAAGCATAATGACTATCTGCCACTGCAGAAGAAGAGGGAAAAATAAAGACATCCAACTCTACAATCCTACAATTTAGCTGTAAAGAGAGCACAATGTTCACTCTTAAATGCTACCATTCCAAAAAATACTCCAGAAGACAGCACCAGGCAAATTTTTTCTATAAAACTTTTCTGGGTACTAGTACATTCCAAAGGAAAAGACAAGCCAATTCAATGTAAACTCCTTCCTAGAGCATCTTTAAATAAATACCATTTAAATAACATTTTGATTAATTCCCTTGCAAAGAATGAAATATTGGTGTTTTTTGCATTTCAACATATACTCTTTCCCCATCTAAAAACAGATTAAAGCAGCAATTAAAACAGTCAATAAGGTATGAGTAAAGTATTTCAAATTAAGACCTGATGTATCAGTTTAAATAGGGACTAGCGAAATTTCACCGTGACAAGCATTTTCTACAAAATAAAATTCCAGTACTGCACAGCTGAAGATGCAAAGACTGCTCACAATGGGAAACAGAATGGGAAACAGAAACTTATTAGTTTTAATAGCACTCGAGCTAAAGATGATAAACTGTATATAATATATGCTATTGCAGCAATCACATTCCCAGAAACTATAGAGATGCTAAATGAGTCTTCTTATCACCTCTATCTTATATTGATTCTATTTTAGCACCCAGTTACAACAAAAACCAAAAAAAAAAAAAAAAAAACCCCAAAAACAAAACAAAAAACCAAAACAAAACAAAAACCAACCAAACAAACAAACAAAAATCCCACAAACAAACACACACAATGCAGAGAACAGATCAGCCTTGTTAGTTCCAGCTTTTTCCTCTCAGACCCCCGTTACAATTTCTGCATTTATGAGCCATGTCCCAGCAGAACAAATCACCTGCCCACAGTCAATCCCTGGCAGCCTCCATGCTTACGCGTACTTAAGTAGGCATCCTTTAGTCATTTTCCTACTCACCTCATGAAATCTTGTTTTTGCTAGGCCAGTACAGATTAGGGACAGGGACTTGTAGTGCCAGCTTTGCTTAAGTTATTTCACACAGCAAAGAACCTCTTACCTAAACTGGAGTGCCCACTGACAGAGTAGCCCAGATGGAGGAAAAGCCAAGTGTTCCAAAATAACTACTGCTGAAATCATTTCAGACTATAGGAGAACAGAGAGCTTGAAGAGCCTGATTCTGTTCCTTTTTTGCCATTATTAACTTTTGATCTTGTGAAGTAAAGACTCATTTACTTCATTTGTCTCATTTAAGTGAACTTAAGAACTACAAGAAAGCTGATGTGTGGGCGAGTAGTAATGTTTGGAAGGACAAGTAGCATCTTTTGTAATATTTTTTGATATCATTTGAGAAAGTCTATCTATCAGGGTTTACTCTCCTGATGGAAGGAACTCTGAGACCAAGTTTTTGAAATTATTAGCTCTAGCAAGAAAAGTCTTATCTCAGTTCCTCAGCATGTGTTATCTAAAGCATCCAAATGAAAGGCATTCTTTTCTTCCTATAGGGAGAAGGAAAATTTACCCAGAAAAAAACCCAACAGAAACAGTCTTCATTACACCCCAAATGCAGGCAGCAGACCTATCCTCCAACACAAGTCTTAGCTACTTATGCTACAGAGGTGCATACATGAAACATCACCATACAAAAGCAGGAAGGCTTAGAAGAGGAAGCAATGTTACCACTTGAACTAAAGCATCCAGTGGGATGCACCACACATGAGAAGCTGTCCTGTGTCATGTAGCCTAGATGAGCGTAGTATAAACAGACCAAGAAAAATGCAATTTTTATCCCCCCACACTTGTGAAATGTGTTTGTAAGCCTTCAAAATCACCTTCCTTAAAAATTTAAAACCTTCTTTCCACACCTAGTCCAAAGGGTTTTAAAAAAAAACCTAACACACACATACAAAAAAAACCTCCCTAATAATAATAATAGGGTCAAAAAACAAATGAAGAACTTCCTGTCCTTACAAGAACAGAAATGACTATGTCAACAAAATTCAAACTGATGTTCCATCAATCATCTGCCTTATCTATCTTCTGGATTGTATACTTTTGGGTGTGAGTACTAAAGCATCCCAAAGCCTTTTGAAACTTTAAAACATGTTTTTTACGAGGACAAATACCTTTAAGAAAAATGTCTGTCAAGCAGTATTTGAATTAAGAGATATGATCTCAAGACCAAGCTCTGAACTGTTCAGAGAGAGGTATGAGCAAGCCATAGGAAAATGTAAGGCAATGGGAGACCTGGTACTTCCTAACACTTTCCTTATGTCCACAAAAACAAGTTTGATGGCGAGAAAGACCCCTGGAATTAAAATCTGGGAAACAACCTTCTCTGCAACAGCTGTCCAAGAAGTCCAACACAGGAGAAACAGATGCAAACATAATGCTGTTCCTGGGAATCCCACAGACCATCACACAGAAGCTCAGATAGAGAAAAGCTTCAATTTAAGGGGAGTCTGGCACAAAATACAAGAAACCACCAATCAAAGAAGAAAATGCCAACAACAAAGCCTGTGTCCTTCTTACCAAGAAGTAAGAATGTTCACCCTGACAAATCCTCCTCCAACACAGGGAGGTCAGGCAGCTGCTCTAACTTGCAGCAGGCTCCAGTACAGATGGCTCCTACAAAGGAGAATGCCTGAAGAGCAGATGAAGGCAGACCTGCTGCCCTGCTCTCAATCTGATATGTCCATCCAACATGAGAAGTGACAGGGGAACAGAGAAGACAGTTCTGCACTTTGAAGTCTTTTCCTTAAAAATTAAACTGGCTCCTGACTTTCTGCAATGTATTCACACACTCAGCCTGGAAGAAAACAACAACAAAACCTCAAACCCAAGCCAATGCCAATTATCTAGAACATGAGGTTTATGTTTCAACATGTTTTATCTGTGGTAACAAAGCAAAGAGGCTTAGGTTGATGGATACACTTTTTCTTCAAATGCCTATTTCCTGACAGGTATTTACTTATTTGTGTGCTTGCATGAAGAATCAATCTCCAATTCTAATCAGTACCTGACATTTCATTTTAGAGTCTCTATGTGAGGGAAATTTACTTTTTCTACACTGTGATGCATAAAAAAATAGAACAGACAACTAAAACAGGAGCTTTATAATGTATTCTGCAGAAAACACTTTGTACATCTAAAAGAGATGAAGAAAAAAAAATCGGGATACCCTCAGCAAGCATTCCTCTTTCAAAAATCCAATATAACCAGAAGCAGAGTCTCAAAAGAGTGGGAGACATTAGGGGAAGCATAAACAGCAATTTGTCATAATGTAACAGAAGCCAAAACCAGGGCCTAAATGAGATAACTCTTTTTTTTGTTTTGCACAGCAAATATGAAGTTAAGGCAGTAACTGTAACGACCCAATCATGTTTATCAGAAGCCAAAAAAAAGCTGTCAGGGACCCAAAAGCTGTTAAAAGAGAACACTCTCCCTCTCTCCTCATGAAAAGAGAGCTCTGAGTTGTAAGACAATGAACTCCTGACTGACCATCTCACAGCTCAGCCTGAACTCTGCTTGAGAGGTGGTACAAAAAGCCTCACCAGCCAAGGCCTTCCACACCACAGTAAGGAAACAAGACTGAAGACTTCATTAGGCTTTGCCTCTTTTCAACCAAGGCAGCAGACAGCTGCATTCTCCAAAGACACTTAAATGTTTGGGAGATGCAGCACAGTCAAACTGACTTGATTCTCCAAAAATGGAGAATTGTCTGGATGTATTTTCATAGTCTTTTGAAAAGACTTTTCCATTTCAGAAGTCATTTTTAAAATTTAGTTTGATGAACTTCAGGTTTTAACCTACAAACATATACCAAAACAGCTACTCCTGAAATAATTATCAAGTTCCCCATGACAGGCTTGAATTGTACCACTACAAACACCACTGGAACCGCAAGCATTTAAATAAATCCCTATACTAAGCTTTCAAATTACACATAAAAATTTAGTTATTAAGATACTTGTCTGTCTATTAATGCTCAATCAACCCAATGTATATTGATTCAATAATCAAATAATTCATTGATGAAAAATGGAATTCTGTGAGAAAGATGACAGGCAGTTCTTTGAAACTTGTCTTTAAATAGCCTCAATTTTTTTGCAGCTCATAGCAACCATCAGTGGTCCTCAAACACACACAACTACTTTTGTGTTACAACGGATATTATGAGGGATTCATAAGAAAACATGATGGGTACCATTATCAATGGAAATTAACGTTAACACCCTTGAATTAACCCAAAACTCAGGATCACTGAAGGGTACAATGTTTTTATATGGGTTTTGGTACAGGTGCTATTTGACACATCTGACAACTATTACTATCAATTGAATTTAATTTTGTAATTATAGGCAGTTTCTTATTGCATGAGAAAAGTGCTAGAACAGCAACCAGAAAAAATGGGTTTTGACACTTAATAAGGAAATTTTGAAAACTATTTAAAACTGTGTGAATCTGCAGGGAAATTCAGGAGGCACTTAGCTCCCTTCTAACAAAAATCCTACAATGGACTGATGATCAATGAACATGTGCAACTTTCCCAGGAAGAATAAATACAGGAGTAATGCCATATATTCTATCTAAGGGCACTGACTTATCAACTCCAGGAAGTAACAACTCCTTTATATACAACCCCAACAGTTCAAAGAATTACATGCAGATCTTCCTAACAAAATCAAGAAGGCTTGAGGAGCTCTCCCAGGACTCTCCTCTAAGCAATATTTAATTTTTTTTCTATACAAAAGAGACTAGTAACTTCTACTAGCACACTGAACAGTGACACAGCAGTATCTCTCCTGTTCATGCTTTGCCACTTCTCTTGTATTCCCCCCTCACATCACTTAACAGGCCATAATTTCTTTGAAGTAGAAATCTAACCAATACATAGAATAACTTACATACGTGCTAAGAATCACTCTGAATCCAACAAACACTAATGGCAATTAAGTGATCCCTTTAACTATGGGGTCCATGACTTAAGTTACAAATACTACCACTACTCTGTATGTTTTCTAAAAATACTCAGTGGACGAAGTGTGTAACAAGATTCAAGACTAATATATAGCTTAGCTTATACAATATTACTTTTTAAGTGCTGTTTTTAATGGCTACAACTCGTTTTGTGATAATTCAAAATGTCCTAATAGGCAGGTGTATGTAACAAAAAGCCACCCACTGTAACAGGATGATATGACCAGAAAAAACAATCTATCCCACAACAGTAAGGATGATAATTCTTACAGTTCCTAGAAACTGAAGTGTGTGCATTACTGGGATGAGAAACGAAGTTATGAAAATACAGGAAAATATTAAGAAACCTAACAGTCAAAATGCACAACTTTTAATCATAAGAGATCCTAGAAAGAACTGAATCAAGATAGAGAACAGCAGTGCCTGAACATGAGCACATGCATTTTCCACTGGTGTCTGCACTTAGAACCCATCGAGGCAACAGCTACACAGCTGCCCACAAAAACTGGCACACCACTTCATGGGATGAATGTCAGAAGGTTTGTGAAGACAGAAACGGGACAGAAGTGGGATAAAATCCAGACAAGCTGAATATAAAATCAGGAATATTCTCATCAAGAAAAATGAATCACTTCATTCTCTGAACTGGCAAGTTCTCAACGTTATTTTTAATTAAAAAAAAGGCCAAAAAAACCCCAACCAACCAAAACACAACCCAAACCACACACAGAACAAAACCCCCATCAAACACACGTCCCACCATAAACCCACTGAACTCACAATACCAAATACTATCAGAACGGTCCTAATTTTTATCCAGCAGAAGCCCTTTTCTGTAACTTCCAGCAAAGACACTGCACTTCCAAGCATTTTACCTGGGAAGTACTGCCTTAAAGCATACATAATTGATGAAGCTTGTGGTCACCTGCAAGTTTCAATTTCCCCTGAGAGAGGACATGCCGTTTATAAAGGCTAGACCATCAAAACTATCAAACACAAGTGTTTTACTTCTCCAGACTAAACAAACTCTGACAAGCCCTGTCGAAAACCTTGGACTTAAAATGTCTGTCGTTGTCTCCAAAACAGTTTCTCTTTTTCACACTAAGCAGTTACTGAGGAATCCACATATTCTGCCCATGAGCAAGCTAAAATTTACTCAAACGAGTACAGTTTTAACTTAGTTTCGAAAAGGCACATCCAAACGCTACTTAAACACTAAATTTGTAAAACCTGGAAAACAATCAAAAGTCAAGGAAACCGCCAAGCTGACTATGAACAGAAAGCTACACGGCAAGAAAAAAACCCCTCCATCGTTAAAGACAAACTACATAGAAAAAAAACCATCAATACATAGAAATATAGAAAAACCAGAATAAATACTGAGTAAAGCACAACGATACTACCACTTTATTAACTACAACGTTTACCTGGTCGAGAAAGAACATTTGTAAACCTGGCAGGAAACACCTATTGTTTATCACGAACAAGAACTACATTTGTCGAGTGTAAGATGATCATAGTTTGGAACGTGGGGTCCGGTTACACCCCGAACGGACAGAGAAATGTCAGTTTTATGACAGGGATTGCGCATCTAAAGGGAACAGCACCCCAGCGCAGGCAGCTGCCCGCCCTTCCCGAGCGGCCACCTGCCAGCAGCACGGCAGGGCAGGGCGGGAGCCCCTCCGGCACGTGCCCACGCATCGGGAAAAGCATTCGGAATTGGGGAAAAAAAAAAAAAAAAAAAAAAAAAAAAAAAAAAAAAAAAAGAGGGGGGAAAAGGAGAAACTCCGGCTCCTTCCCGCGCAGCCTCAGCCTGCCCAGCGGCACGGGCAGGGCTGCGCAGCCAGGAGGCCAGCGGGGACGCGGCGCCCAGCGCGGGGGATGAGCTGCGGGGCGAGTTACCTCATGCTGTAGGCACCGGCTCCCAGCTCCTGCCCGATGCCCGAGAGACTGGCGTCGAAGTCGTGCACCAGCCCGGACTCGATCACTTCATCCATCTTCAGCACCCACGCCATGTTCCGCCGGCCCCGCCGAGCTCCCGCCGCGGGAGGAGCCGGACGGGGCGGAGCCGCTCAGTACCGGCGCCGCCGGGGAGGCGGTGCAGGGCAGGCGAGGGGGCTGGAGGAGAC
>WBNO01007661.1:0-83305 GCA_013400575.1 Peucedramus taeniatus | reverse complement strand
GGAGGGGGGGTCTCTGGGGCTGGAGGCTCTGGAGGTTTTGAGGGGCTCTCTGGGAGTTTTGGGGGAGGTCTCAGGCACTTTGGGAGTTTTGGGGAGGGGTCTCAGGGCTCTGGTGGTTTTGGGGAGGGGTCTCGGGGGTGACCCCAGCCCTGAGCCCNCAGTACTCGTGTTTTTCCTGCTCTAATTGCTGTAAGAGTTCTTTCCTCTGGGCAGAGATGAACAGCTCATCTGCATATAAGGGGAAGCTTAGAAAATCTGAAATTTATTAAGAAAGCAAGGGCTCATGGAAAAGACATTAACATAGGCACTAGCCACCATGTTACTGCTTTTAGTGAGAAGAACTGAAATTACCACAGGCAAAATTCCTCTTTTAAGCCTGACAAGATGACAGCAATATCCAGACAGCAGAATAACACGAAACCCCATTTTTGTAAGTTTTACAAAAGAAGGTTTGTGGGAAGAAGGTTAAAGTAGTTAACTTTCACAGATAAGACAGGATCTAAGACCAGAGAGGTCACATACAGTTTGATTTATGCATAGCAAAACTGGTTTATCTGCTTACTAGACCTATGCTAACATAGCTACATAGCAGTTACAAGATCATAAATTGGTGATTTTTATACTGGGAACTGTTTTCTTGTGACATAAATTCCAACCGCTCCTGAGGGTATCCTGAGTGGATACCCATCCTCTTGCATTTCAGTCTTTAAAAGCTGGGTGTAGCTTGTCCATGATAAACAAAGTGACTGCTAGTATTTCTGCAGATGTTATCTTTATCTATTTTAGGACACAAAATGCCCTTTTTCTGTTAAAATGTGAATATTAAAGGGAAAGTATTTTTTCTTTAGTATTATTTGCATCCCTGGCTCATTCACAACAAGTTTTCTGCAGAGGTGTGCATTGTTTGGTTTTTGCTGTTTTTAAAGTACAGGCTTGTGATGTGTTTCTTTGGGTCAGGTTCCTTGATCAGTGCCATTCTCAGATCCCCAGCTGAGGATCAGCAATGCACACAAATTGCTTCTGAGCAGGCCAGATCCACAAGTCTAACCTGTCAGAGATGACACTGCCTGTGGCCCTGCCATTCCACTTCTGCAGACTGGAACTGGAGGCACGATATGATGGAGAGAAAGTGCAGGCAGTGGAAGCCTGATTTTGCCAATAGATCTGCAAGAAAAGCATTCCAAGTACAGTTCTGCTGGGATGTGGGGATCCTGGGACATTCCTTTCTCCATATGCTTGTCACTACTGCTGGCTGGCATCCTCCCCTGAGGTTGACTGCTTCTCTATCAGCTTTACTGATGTCCAGATGAGGGACTGAGGTGTTTCACTAAAGGTGGACTGAGGACAGAGCCAAGCAACTCAATGACTAAGTCCAGACTGAAGCCTCATGCCTGAACTGGTTTGTGTTCTTTCTCCTCAAGGTAGTTGGCCTTGAGGGTTAATTTCATTGGAGATCAGCTCCTGTACACAGCCCATAATTGATGGAAGCCCCCCTCCACCCATGCTGTATTTCAATACCAAAACACAGATGTAGGCTGCCATCCAAACCTAAAAGCAGCTGCTCAAAAGTGTGCGGGAAGAGCAACTTCAGAGGGAACTCAAATGGCAGATTTTCAGATAAGGGTGGGAAAATAGAAGCAAATATAGGTAGCAGAGGCAAGGCAAGGAAAGGCAAGGACATGGTGAGAAAGCTGTGAGGGGACCAACCTCCTCGTGGCTGAACAGAGGCTGAAGAAGGGAAGACTGGAGGAGTGAGTGGACACCCTCACTTTCCTTTGTGGTTTGCTTCCTTTTGTGCTGGAGCCATGCATGTCACTTGTAAACAAGGTTGCGTCAGGGAACTCAAGCACTCGTCCTTCCTTTCTGCTTTATTGCTTGAGTCAATAAAAACAGTGCTGTGTTTGCTATCTATTTGTGTTAGCCAATCTAAATTTCAAATCACTCTCACCTTTGTACTGAGAAGGACTGATTTTCCAAAACTCCACTGCAGTTTCATTCGTTTCAGACTTTGGAACCCAAATATAGTCTCAATTCCTTTGCGTTTCTTTTTGGTTGGTTGGTTTTAAAATCTAAAACTTAACACATTTCTAATAAAAACATGCTACTCAACAATTCTGCAAGAGAACTAGTAATGCTGTGATGCAGCAATAATTGTAAGGCTACCAATATAGAAAGAGCCACATCAAGATAAATGATTAAACACTGTCATGTTTATGTACATTGTGTTTAGCCAAAAAGTAATAAGCTAAAGTTTAATACAAAGAGTGAACCACATTGTAAATTGAAACTTAATTAACTTCAAGATTATCTGGAATCTATGAGCCTAGCTCTTGTCAAAGCACAATCATTTTTAATTATAAGAAAATTTGAATACTGTACACAAATAATATTTCAATCATGCAGAGGTAAAGTGGGTTCATAGCTCACAGGAATATGCTGATACAATATACAGCAATAAGCTGTACACTGCATGAGAATTTCAATGCAAAGCATTTAGCCTGCACTGATATGACAAGCAGCCCAAAACCATGGTCCTGCAGGTCAATTAAGCTCCACCAAATAATCAAAGTAGATGTGAGATGTCAAGGAGTTCCTAAGTCTGTATTATTTCATGTAAATGGAGTTTTATCTACAGACTGCAAATGTAATTAAAAAAAAAACAACCAACCAAATCAAAAATATCTGTGAATATCATATTAAGCAGCAAAACATTCCTAACACTATTAGCAGCATGCACATACAGGGACATGGCTTGTGAAAACTGTAGGGCTACAGCAAAGTAAACCTCCACCATGTTGACTCTACTGCTCCAATTGCTTTCAAATCACCAGCTCTATTTGAAGGCTTCAGCTTGTGGATTAGCAAAGATTGCACATACAGTCTGCATTCCTGCGTATTATAGTATAATAATAATTATTATTATTATTAGTCACCCCCATTCTTCACTTACCGCAGGTAGCTGTTGTTACTGGTGGGATACTGGTGGTGGTGATAATGTTCAGGCTGGCTGTGCCAGAAAAGCATTTTGGGGTGAGGCGAAGCATTGTGTTCAGCTAAGAGATGGTCGCTGCAGTGATGGGAGATAGGAAAGAGAAAACAAATATGCAGATTCAGATTACAGTTGCAGTTGGGTTGCTCTCAGGCCTTTAAATTCAGCAGCTGCCAGCAAGTTGTCCCTCTCTCCAGAAGAGGCAGATAGCCGACGACTTCAGCTGCTTCCCACATGCCCTCTGCTGCTTCTGCCACTGCCCAGCTGCAGGGCTTTTTTACTACCAATGTGACATAAGTGCAGCTCAGACCTCACCAACATCCCTGTTTGTCTCCTCCTCTCCCCCCACACTGTCCTAGAGCACTACTGAGCAAAGCCTGTGTTACAGAGGCAGAGAAAGGGCTGTTTCACTGCACTTGGCCTCAGAGAGACACCCAGCTCCCTCTTCACACAGTCCAGAGACCTTGAACACTGTAACCTGCATAGGCATGACTGACTGCAGAGAAAAAGAAAAAAGGTGTAATACAAAGACTTCTCTAAGGGAGAAAGATACCTTCTCAGCAGTGTTTAGACTGCAGCCTTTTTGCCTGTTCATTTCATTCTGGTGGCAGGCAGACTGCAACCTTATAGTTACCTTCTTGCCATGAACCAAGATTAAAAAAAACCCCAACCCAACAATGAAACTGTCAAATTACAGGAAAAATATTTACTCAAACACCAACCCAACACCACTCCTCACACCCACACTTTAGGAAAAAATCATATTCAGGTGCAAACCAGCTGCTTGGTGCACTCAGTGCCATTTGTTTGCTGGAATTTACAGCCAGGATTGCAGTATCAATTTTAAAACACACAAAATAGGACAGGTTGATCCTGGAAAGACCTTGACACTCAGCAATAATAGGAGGCACACGTCCAAAATCCTCATCTGAAAAGAGTTACCTGCAGAGGGCACCCATTCTGCTTGAAATAGGAAGGACTATTGACAAATAGAAATAGTTAATTAGTGGCTTTGTTATTTTTGTTTTTTAAATACCAGCTCATTCTATAAAAAGATACTTTTAAAAGGTATTACAATATTGTGGCAACACACAAGCTATGAAAATCAGAACATCAGAGAGCAAGATTCTGGGAAACAAAAAAGAATTATTTCATATTAGAGTGATAATAATATGGAGCAGCCAAAAAAGCTTCAAGTAAATATAACTGGTTGGAGATTTTTTAATAGCATCTCAGACAATTCTCCCTTAATTTACTCTATTTACTTAACATCAAACAATGCAAACAAAAAGCAAAGACCAGAATCATAGAATGGCTTGGGTTAGAAGGGATCTCAGAGATCATGTAGTTCCAACCCCCCTGCCATGGGCAGGGACACCTTTCACTATACCAGGTTGTTCAAAGTCCCATACAACCTGATCTTGAACACCTCTAGAAACAGGGCAGCCACAGTTTCTCTGAGCAACCTGTTCCAGTGTCTCACTACTCTCACAGCAAAGAATTTCTTTCTAATACCTAATCTAAAGCTACTTTCAGTTTGAATCCATTCCCCCTTGTCCTGTCACTACATACTCAAATGTCTCTCTCTTGCAGGCTCCTGTCAGGTACTGGAAGGCTTCAATAAAGTAACCCATAAGCTGTCTCTTTTCCAGACTGAACAAACCCAATTCTCTCAGCCTTTCCTCAGAGGAGAGGTGCTCTATCACTGTAACCATCTTGGTGCCCTCCTCTGGACTCACTCTACCAGGTCCATGTCCTTCCTCTGCTGGGGAACCCAGAGCTCTCCAGGTGGGGTCTCACCAGAGCAGAGTAAAGAGGCAAAATCATCTCCCCAAGACACAATAATACAGAATAAGAATAGAGGAACTGTAAATGTGGGATGAGAGACAAACACCCACATATGACGCTGCCCAGGAAAGCAGACAAGAATTGGGACTGCTGCCTTAGTGATTCTGAGAGATTATTTTCCCACAAGCAACACCTCGAGGAGGGCTGTTATGACACAGATCTGCTTGTGTACACAAACTGGTCTTTGGTCCAGCAAGGATGAGAGCTAGATGCGTCTTCTCAAGGTTAGTTGTTCCTCTTACGTGTCTCTGTAACGAGCATCCTCATGTATGTAAAGGCTGCACATGTCCCAGTGATTGCTGTTTTATTTTTTTAATAATTATTTTGATTTCCGTGACTGTAGGAAAAGAATATATATCCAGGTATCCAGTTTGCTCCATAAACTGGTAAGTTGTAAAATAAAGCTACTCTGTCTTCAGCCCTAGATTTCGGCAAGGAGTTAAATGCATGCAGTACATTTATTTGGAAGCTCCATTTCCATCTGCACTGATTATTCTCAAGAAGAGAACTACACATCCCTCAAAACACTTTCACAACCTTTCTTTGGCGTTTACAAGAGCATCCCATATAGAGGGCAGGCATGTTTTGTTCTGTGACTAGTATTTCTGTCAAATGGAAAGGGTCATACCACAGATTCACTCAAAGAGCTCTACCACAAAATGGCTCCTACCTCTCTGGATATCCCACAGAGCTCCCGTGGCTTTAAATTGTCCAACACTTTTCCCCCTCCCCAAACCAGCCCACTTTTGACAGATGCTCGTTTGTCAGAATGCAAATGAGAAGGAACACTGCAGTTTTGATTAGTCTTGTTTTGTGAAGTCCAAGAGGGAACTTGGGAGCAAAAGCATTTGAGACACCTGATTTTTATCTTTAGCATAGACTTGGTTCCTACAGCTTTTTAAATTAATTTTGATATTTTTAAGTAACACAAACCCCATATATCAGGGTTGCAGATTTATTCTTAATATCACGACAGACAATTTGCTGACACTGAAAATAACCACCCCAGGGGAGTCCGGGCAAGCAGTTGCAGATTCAGCTACATCTGGGTTCAGCCCATGTATTCCAAATGCAGAGAGCAAGCAAGGGCTTTAGTTCTCTGATTTCAGTTCTCTGTCATTAGCTTGCCCAGCTGTTACCAGAGCTTTGACTCTCCTGACCACAACAGAAGGCTGTAATAAAAGACAGGAGCATCACAGCAAATGTGCCCATTCAGTCTCTTACCTTCATTTGATTCTTCAAATACTACCCTTATGCGGACAAGTGAGTCATTGATAATATCCAAAAAACTATTGCCTCGAGGAGATGGGGTGTTTGTAGGGAGGGTGAAATAATGGCAGCTTTTCTGACCTAAGTACCTGCTTCTTACAAAAGGTAGAAGTCCCATGAGGGACAGGTGTCCCTCATGATATGGTAACTATTTCACACTTGACAGAGCGTGACCACAGAAGCTGCTGCAACAAACCATCCTGTCCGACCATGACCACTGTCCGATGGTGTAACAGAAGCAAAGCACAGCCAGGTCTTGTGGACTTCTATGCAAAAGCACTGTGAAAGAGAACATTTAGCCCTTTTTTTTCCCCTCCAAGGGTTGATGATTATCAGTCATAGATGCTTTGAGTTCCTTGTATGGAATATAGTAGACAGAACATAAAGGAAAAAAGTTTTTATTCAAACTAATTATTATTCAAAATAATTTGGTGTTTCTTTTCTTTGTCCTATTCATAGTCTTGTGCTTTGGCTGATCTCTGTTGGGAACAGTATATGGGTACAGCTTCAAGTACACTGTAACTCAGTTTTTAAAATCAGGATAAACTTCCCAAGTTACATCTAAATCTGGTATTTTGCCTTGTGAAACACTGTATATTCCCCACACCCACACCTGCTGCCCTTGACTAACCTCTAGACGTAAAGGTATGTGGTTACACAGTCCTTCAAGTTTGGGGACAAATAAGGAGAGTTTTTTACCTTGTACTGTTTATTGTTAAGGGGTTATTTTTTTTCTCTTGCCTTATGATCTGCCCAGTAAGTACACACATCTTAGCAAAGGAGCACTGTATACACAAACAACAAGACATTATTTATTTAAAACATCACTTGCTCTAAGGCTTGTGTATGGCATACAAAGTCCAACCTGAAATTTAAGGTGGGGAGGCTCATGTTTTGGTAATGGGTGGATATGAACTGAAGTTAAGTACCTTAGCATATAGTACCTGATAACTTTATTGGATTTTTTTTCCCATGAGCTGCATTCAAAATGATGAAGTCTCCTAAGGCATCACTCAACTTGCTAATCTTTTTTATAGTGATGAGACTCTTCATATAATTTTTCTGATTGCCCTTCTGAGAACTACAACAGATGACCTTAAATACTGGCATCATAACTGGTTATGTATAGATGACCAAATGTCATCTTTCCTCTTTGCTTTCAACAAGTAAAATTTTTTCTACAGACAACACATGAAAAACTTAATCAGGCACAATATAAGACTGTGAATTCAGTATCTATTCAGAAAATTGTTTAATGGAAGCTTTTGCTGTCCAGTGATTTTTGTTGTGCTTAAAATACTACTTTTCAGTTTAAAGTCAGAAAAAAGTTTTATATATATGCAGAAGCAATCCCTATATACTTCATTTCCAAAACAGAGTTCAGAAAAGTATTGTTATTTTGATGCATCCTATTTGGTCTTTGGACTCTTTTTGGTTGTACAGCAGTTGCTGCGTAATGCAGGGTGACTTTGGATAACAGTGAGTTAGTTATCCATGCCTAGATGATACTCCTGGCTTGGATGGGGTATGAATCAATCATACATCTCTATAAAAGGTGCTTACACACACTTCTAGGTCCTCTATTTTTGAGTACACAACTTCTCTGTCTCTCCTATACACCTTGTTAGTGGGGGTGTATTCCCTCCTACTGCAGTGAACTTAAAGAATGCTGGGTAACAGCCACAAGCAGGAATAACTTCTGCACGTGATCCATTGCTGCACTGATCTGCAGTTCTCCACACACCAAGGGCTGACCCAGCCCAGTCCTTTTGCTGTGTCTGGTCATCTGAACGTGGCAGAAGTACAGGGTCACTGCTGAGAACAGCAATGAGAACAGCAATGCACTGTGTCTGTGGAGTGCAGCAGAGGATGAGCAGCAATGCCCCCACAAGCTCTCCATGTCCACCCGCCAACTTTAATCTGGATTCATGGATGATTTTAGGTATTATAATTTGAGTCTGTTGAATGCTAAAGTACTGTAAGGACTGCTGCATCTACCAGCCCTTCTGTGATACCGAACTCTTGAGAGGCGGGCCTGCCAACAAAAACAAAGGGGAAATGGGAAAACCCACAACAAACATTTTTAGTAGAACTCCCAAGTTCCAGCAGAAGTCTTAGGACATGGCCAGCACAGAGACAAGGCAACACATTACAGGACATCTGACCAGAATTCTGCTTGACACATAAGACTGCTGAGCATGCTAAATGCTTCAACAGCTCCTTCTGATAATTTTGATCAAATACATCAGATATGTAGCAGACCCTGTGCTTGGACTTGCTTCAGTGTCTCCTTGATACGAGTGAGGCACTCAGAGAAGTAACTTCGTATGTAAAGGAGCAATAAGGATTGCTTCCAATGCCCAAGCGTCAGGTTACAAAAAACAGATTTGGCTGCTTCTGAAGAATGCAGCAGGATATGCTCCTTTCCTCATGGGGTCTTGTTCCCTTTTAAGAAAGTCTCCACTGCAAGAATTCCTTGTCTGTAGTTAATTCCTCCATGGCCATATTCCTCACACTACCTACTTCTCAATCTCAGGATGCAGTAAGATGCCGAGCTATGAGCTGAGGAATAAACGCCTTAGTGACTTCACACCTTACAAGATGGAACATGGCTAGTATTACCTTTGCTTTCTTCTGTTTCATCTGCTGCCATTTAGGGAGACCATGGCCTACAAAGAAAGCTATAACATAGAGATCATCTGTAGGCACTGAGATGTAGGCAGCATCACTGACCAGAGAGTATTTTAATTTAACCCATTACATCATACCTGAATCTAAACTTAAGTTAGCAGGTTTTTATGGTGGTGGCAATGGGTGGATTCCATTTTATTTTAAAACGACTCAGAAGTCTGTAAAGGTGGACAAGTTCAAATAGTTGTTATTCTGCTATTCTGTGCTTAGTAACCTAAAAATCAGTATTTGGACTCCCAGACTGCTGTGGCAATGTAGGCTGCCTGACATGGCAAAGAGAGCTTGGTTATTTGTCACTCCTAATGGACTGACTCCCTTTTACTTGAGGCTCTGAGGCAGCTCTGGTACCCTGACAGGTCTAACATTGGGCTGGCTTGAGTTTGTAAATAAAGTCCTCCAACATCAGTATTTTCCTATCAATTCCCAAAGCAGAAAGCAAGACATTGTGTATTCCAAGAAAATTCCCTTCCTAAAAACTTTACAAATCCCAAAGGGGCTTTAAGGTTTTTAAGAACATTAGCTGCAGCATACAAGGGCTTAAATTAAGTATAAACACCATGTCTTTCTCCTCTTATTTTCTAGCAACCCTGCATTTTTCACCTCCTAACAGTGCAAAAATCTTCCTCATGGCTAAAACAGTGGCTAATTAATAGATTTCTGAGAAAAGGCAGCCTCTGACAGCACCAACCCTTCAAGTGAGGTTTTAAAAAGTTTAAGCTGGCACTTTCTGAACAATCAGGTAACATCCCATTTAGATTTCTTCTCTAGGGCAGGTACAGGCTATATAAATGGTGATGTATGAAAATTCCTTAGGGAAAGCAGGTGATTTTGTCTTGGAAAAGTATTTCAATTGGTTAGTTGGCCAGCATGGCCATAGCTGTCATCTGAAAGATCAAAACCAGCATCAAACAGCTCAGAAATTCTTCAGGTAAGATACAACCATCTGTAAAGACATTTACTATAGTGTAAAAATGTATCTGCATCAGTTTAAGTTGTGCTGAAAGGACACAAAGTAACAGGACAGAAATTACTATTTTTCCAGATTAGAGGCTTTTTCTATTTGTGCACTGTTAGGTACATTTCAGATGTATCATTTCACACTAGCATTTAAATTAATTGTTTTAAAACACGCTGATCTGCAATTTCAAATGGAACACACATCTATTCCCCTACAGGCTTGCACTTGAGCTGTTTATGAAAGCTGAAATCAACAGTTTCCTCATCTTCCCTGGTATTTTGACATGAGCTACACGTGCTCAGGTTAAACACAGTGTGTTAAGAAACAGGTGGGTTTTCTTGTATTTCCTCCCCCACCACTGTCTCCATACAGGCAGACTCTCAGCCCAGGACAGACATTCATTCATTCTCTGGCACAGATTTCTGAGCCCTTGGTGTTGCTGGAGGACCAGTCTGAGATTATTCCAGACAAATCAGATTGGGGAACATATTGGGAAGAGCCCACAAAGGTACTCTGTTGGCTTTGCAACAGGCAGAGATGAATAGATGGTGAGGGAATATCTAAACCAGACCAGTTGACTTTTGAGAATATCTGTTATGCAGTAGCATAACTTAAATCTACGTATTTGTTTTTAACTGCTACAGGTGGTTCTTGGACAGACAGGCACTGCTTTTAAATTTATCCTGACGTAAGTAGTTAGCAGAACCATCTCCAGTACTGGTTGTAATAGGAGTTTACAGAGGTCCAAAGATCAGCACTGGTGGGCAATTTAATGATCTAGGTAAGAAAGGATACTGAAAAAGAAAACTTGTAAAACTGTGATGCCCAAGATCAAGTTCAGTTACCTTTTCACCTCCTATCTAATATCAATGTAAGTGGATATCAAACATTTACATGAACATGTAAATTTACTTTCCACCAAAGAAGTATTTTCCATGTTTCACTATCCATAATTTTTTCCAATCTTACTCCCTCAAAGTATTTCCACTAGGATCACTTATATCTATCTAAAATACCTCAAAAGTGACAGAATTTCTATATTCAACAGAAATCATATAGTATTCAAAACTGCTTGCAAACGTCTTAGGAAATACATTTATTATCCTAAAATCCCATCAGCAAATGAAGGAACTTCTTTAATTGGGATAATCCAAGCTGTACAGCTTGGAAACTGAGCTCTTAAAGTACACTAAAATGTAGAAACATAAACAAAATATAGAAAAAGTGAAGTCTGATTTTTTTGCCAGACCAGCACAATTTGTTCTTCAAACTTCCCACATTTCTGAAAATCTTCTGTGTTTTAACAAAAAAGAAGAAAAAACATGTAAGTTATGAAGTAAATCATTAAAGTACGTACTTTTACTGAGTTGGAAAACTCATGTGGGGGAGAATTTAAAGATGTTTTCTTAAGTGAGCTCAATATGAATATTGACTTTTATCTTACCTGGAAGTAGACTGCAATTGCGAAACTCATCAGTTTAGTGTTTTAAGTGGAAGAAAACAAAATATTTGTTCTCCAGATAATTCTCCAGTTCTGAACTGCTCATGCATCCCCATCACATTTATGTTTATTTTTTCTCTGTGTTTGTGAAGTCCCAACCTAACACAGTGCAAGTTACCACAGCCAGTGGAACCATTCTCACTCGCCTCCCATAGGGAGTAACTGTAGCATAATTCAACAGATTTATTTCACAAAACTGTTTTTCTTTTATGATTTTTTTTCAAAGGGACAATGCCACATTGAATTTTCAGCAAAGGAATTCAAATGCTCAAACTGTGAGGAGTTTAGGCCTGCATTCTCAATAGAATTTTTTCATTGGTATGTTTGTGACTTAAATGTTTAAACATGGATAGAAACCATTAAGAATATGCAAGTGTTTCAGGATCCAGATGCTTGTTCTTTTTGCTCTCTGACTCAGACCGCATATAATAAACACAACTCAATCTGTTCCAACCTTTATCTTCAAAAACAAACAAGCAAGCCAACTCAGGAAAATTTACATGATCAGCTCTCCTTTCAATTTACATTTATTATCCCAACCTCTTTGCTAAGACTTAATCTGAACATAATGTGTTACTCATAATTCTTTAAAGCAAATTACATCCAAGCCTGAGACATCCACAATATTCATTTCCCATCCTGATTCTGCATGTAGCTTTTCTTCTCCTTCCTCTTTTTTTAAAGCCCAAACCCAACCTTTAAGAATGACATTTCAGTATTCAAATGACTGCAATGACCTATCTTCACAGGATATTAGAAGGAACATAGAGAAACCCTGTCTGAAAGAACAGCAACTTATAACTGTCCTATTTTTTTCCCAGATCTTTATACTAATCCATTAGAGAAACCATCTCCAGCAGGAACATAAGGCATGACTAATCATTGCTTGAATTTAACTGAGCTAATGTCTACTTATAATATAGGAAATGAAGGCAAAAATCAACGCAGTGAATCTGATCAACTGGCTGCTGTGGAAATAATTTTCTTTCCAAATTCTTACATTCCGATGGGTTCATGTAATATAAATAGATTCTATCTGTTTAGAAAGATAGCAACCCCATCTCTGCTGCAAACAAAACTAGTCATACCATAAGTAAAATATTCATTTAAATATATAGCATTGAGATTTTTGATACATGGGATATCTTCACTTAAAACATTTAAAGATAGCTTAAAAGCAAAACTCATGAACAAACTTTGGGTGAATATCTTCCTCCCCCTTACCTGGAGCAAAATTTTTCAGTCATATAGGGAATAAAAACTATATCTTTTGTTTACATGTAAAAAAACTAGGTTTCATCCAGAATATATACTGTATAACATAACTTATATTTTCAGTATGAAATAGCATCTTCAAAAAGATGACAAGTAACAGTCATCTTGCAATGGCTCTCTGAAAAGAAATATTACCTACACAAAATGCAGGAATAACATACAGGGCTATTAAGCTTAGAATTCGTGCCATTTTTTGAAGTGACCTTTTGTATAATTAAAATGTAAAACTACAAGACTGCAGACTGAAAAATATGTTTAAATATTAAAAAAAAAAAAAGCAAATTATGTATAATGTACAAATAAATGAAATCATAAAATCTGCCTAGATGAAGGAAACTGTTCATAAAGATTCTATTTAATTTTTTAAAAATTTGTCTAATATACCTATATTCATAGCATGTTCTCAAATGCCAAGTCAGATTGTGTAACAAAACTCCATAAAGAAACATGATTTGGACGCATAAAACATGAAGATGATTTTTTTAAACCAATGCTCTGTGAATCACATTTATAGTTTTTTCTTATAGCATGTGATCAAATAAAACAGATAAACCAGAATGTATACATTGCTAATCTTTTAAGTAATGTTATGTACATTTTATTGCCAGTATATGCACAATGGTAAGCATAGAACTATAAATACACAATGTAATTAAACAGTAGAAAACAACAAGGATGTTACAGGTAACAAAGGAAAGGAGGAAGAGATACTATTTTCTTCATGTAGCTGCTAAAAAGGGTTAGCGACGAGTTATGACAGTCTTGGGTTTAAGTCTTTACATATATTTCTACAACTTTTCCTCCAAATAAATCTCTGCAATGGCATTGTTTCTTTATAACCACATCTTAGCTCTTTCTATTGCGTTCACTTTAAAGTAAAAACAACCTTTCTTGTTAACTCCAAGCATCTGACTTAATTTTTTTATTCAGTTTTGTTTTTCAGGGTTCCTAGCAGGTAAAGTATGTAAGTAGTTTCTTATGATATTTGGCTGCAATGTTGAAGAATAGAGTTTTGAATACACATTAAGTGATAATTTGGGAAAAAAAATAAAGATTTTTCTGTAGATAGTTCTTCTACTGGGTGCTATATGCAGCAGCTCAGTCAAAAATTAGTCACCCTGAAGAGGTAGAGAGAATTTTAGCCTAGCATAGATCATCATCCTTGGCACCACTATTTTCTTTCTTATCAGGATACACTTCCTACAACTAGACAAAATCACAGTCAAAGGGAAAATAATGTCAGGAATGAAAAGTTCCACTATTCCTGGGAAGGGCACCATTTCATCCCATTTCTCACTTAACTAGCTTGCTGCTTATATAAAAGAAAAAAAGGAAAAAAAAAAAAGGAAAAAAAAGGAAAAAAAAAAGGAAAAAAAAAGGAAAAGACAATATTTAGGGAAACATTTACTTATCCGTGTTCTCTTTCCATTATCAACTTCATAAATACAAAGAACCATTATTCACAATATACTAACTCTTTTTCAAAAATGGAAAAACAAACCCTTGAAACATTTCCACACCTTAATCCAGATGGGTCTTGAGGATGCTATTCAAGAAAACCATGCAAATAATTTGGTGCAGCTTTTCCTACTCATCCAAAATATATATTTTTCTTTAAATTAAAAGGTGGCGAGATCCATAGCATTTGTGACTATTCCCCCCTCCCCCCATTTAAATTCAATGCAGAAAATCTTGGTGCTTTTCGGAAGGTAAGGAATAAATAGTTTTCTGCACTGTTGTCATAAGATCCCATGTGAGTTACAATACAAGACTACTTGTTCCAGCAATTAGGTTGAGAGGAAACATTCTAGTGATAAAGATAAATACATACTGAGCATGCTTGGGCAGAGCACTCCATTCTGAAGCATCCTGCTTGAAGAACGAAAGATGACAAGGATGGTTCACATCCATCAAGTGACCATGAACTCTGCTGCTCACCAGCAGGCTGCCACACTGTCACCAGGTCAGCAGTGCTGCCCTGGCAGGGCTGTCTCCCACATTAAGAGGTACTGGTCGTACCAGTCCTCTGCTGTGCACACTAAATTCTTATTTATGCAACAAACATACAACCAATGAACAATATCACTGTGACAGAACTGGATCAATCCAGCTTTCTTTTTATAGGCATATTTCTCAATCTCCAGAATATCCCAAACAAGCTGTAAATATGATGATGAACCACCAACACAGTGAACGAGTCTCACTGCAGTTCAGACTAGTTCAGCCTTGTTTCACATCACTTCTTGTTTCTAGTGAAGGACATGATGCTCAAACAAAACAGAAATAAAAAAGTAATGTTATCTGCAGCTGAAGAAAAGCAACAGAATTTATATTTTAACTTCTGAAGCTGAAAGCATACCTTTTTAATTAGCATTAAAAAAAAATTTAATACAGTAACACTGGCAAAAGTTAATGGGAAGACACAGAGGATTATGAACAGGGTAACTGATGGAGAAGATTATTTTAAATTTTTATTCTGCTTTAATCAACTGATGTTAATACTGTTTTTCCTTAGATTTGGAATAATTCTATTGCAACAGTCTCATGCATGCTGAGGACAGCTGTTGGTTATAGAAAAAAAAAAACAACCAAAACCCCAAACAAAAGAAAAATAACAAAAGACGGGGGCAGAACCAAAACAAGACAAAGTTCCAGAAGTTGCATGTAAAGATTTTCCTTTCACTGAAGAGGGCCTTGCCCTTGCTTTAGGAGACCTGGTTAACTCTTGTCAGCTTCATTAGCTTTGTCCAGACATATCTGCTGCTGTATCCCCTGCTCCAGAGCCTGTTTGTGCACGTTTGATGTAAAGGTTCAATAATTTCATCTGCAAATTTAAGCCAGAAATTAACTCTGTTTAGTATTTGCAAACTGTACAGACTGACTACAGGAATGGTACAACAAAAGAGACATGAATCCTTTTTCTTTATCCTAAAAGCAAAATTGTACTTTATACAGCTATTCCAAAGGAAAATACATGCCAATGAAAACATCAAACACAACTAAAATTTGTCACAAGGAAACTGCTCAAGCTTCTTAAGGGAGGTAAAGAATATGACATAAAGTAGCTAGATTAAGATAGATGGAATTTTTTCCTCCAATTATAATGTTTTTCTACATATGGTAGTGGTTTGGGTTTCTTTATCTCTAAAGTTACTGCTGAGGTTGAAGCCTCTAGTCAGAGTTGCTAATGCTGGTATTTACTAAAGCTTCCAATATTGTCTAGAGTCACTTTAAATACAGTCACTGTCAGAGACTATTTTAAAGATAGAACTGTCTTATTCACAGACACACAAAATTAATTGTCCTGTTTTACTCCCAAGGACAAAGAGATTCACAACTAACATATAGCTGTTTTCACGCAAAAACTGCATGAAAAAGATGTCAGTGAAGTCATAAATATCCTGGAACAAAAAGGACCACAGACTGTTTCTTATTATTTCAGACTGGAGGTACTGGAAAGACTCGTGAAAGCAAAATAACAAGGAGGAAGAATAAATGAAACTGCTGTATGTAACATGGACATATAATGTTCCTTGTTTTCAATCAGAATTTGCATGAAAACAAAGACAAGAAACTGATAGGAAAAGCCTACTGAATACAACCATCACTGCTACCAGCATACAAGGAAATGACTGCATTAAAAAGTAGTAAGAAATATAGTTTAGTAGTTATCTTTATGCAAAAGTTTGTACACTTGAACAAGCAAAGACCTGTGGACTCTGAGTTCTGAATATTTTACAGCGAACTTGTATTAATAAAACTGATAATCTCTTTCAAGTATACACTTCTTTGAAACTGTCTGGCAATGGCAACCAAAATGCAAACTCACAGATGTAATTATGAGCCAAGATTTCTTTAAACGTTATCTTCTACTTACTTTACTGCCAGTGAGTTGACTGAGATGTGGTTTTAGTTCATCACCAATTACTGCATGAATGGCTACAAGGCAGAAAACACATGCCTTACGAACGCTGCTCTCTGAATTATCATAACCCTAGAAAGCAATAAAATTAATCTTAATACCTCATCAGTTAATGATTAAAAGCCCCAGAAAGCTATTTACTATAATAAATACATTGAAGTCTATGGTAAATTAATGCCAGTGTAGCCCAACAAAGCATTCCAACAAAAAACCAAACACACAAATACAGAGCATGCAGTTAAAAAGCAGGCTGCATATTAATAACCACTGATAATAATTTTCCAGGCTGAATTTAAAACCCACACAGTCCCGTTCATAAGTTACACTGAAAACAGAGCTGCTGCCATGCAATAGGTGAGCACATAAGAGAACTTTTCTAGATTATACAGGTATTTACTTAAAGCAAAAGACCACTCACAATTTCAAGCTTCCTGACTCTGAATGAAGAACTCTTTTAACAGCTAAAGACTTTTTTGTTAACCCCTATCTCATTCTTCAATGATTTTTGTTTCTTTTGCTATTTTTCTATCACTCCATGCCTGGCTGTCTCACTCAGACTCCCTTCTCAGAGGGCCCCTTCTCTGCCTCTATTTTCCTGCAGATGTATGACCGGATCACACTCATTAAAGACAGAAATCAGCAGACTGCAGCTGCCAACTCTAAAGAGTCTTGATCCATGAAGGAAATTAATGTATTTTGGCTCTTGATGTGATAAAAAGGTGGTAAAAATTTCAGTTTTAAAGACAAAGGAAGAGAAAACTTGGATATTCTTCTAATTTCATTTAACTTTATAAAACTGCTTCTTTCCTCTTGCCTCCCAAAAGCCCCAGCTGATAAAACCCTACAATTATACACAAATAAAACATGGACAATTTCAAATCAAATTATGGACTTGGAAAAAGGTACAAACAACAAAGAACTATCTCAGAACTGGAAGTAATTACCAAGCTTACCTATAACCAGGACTTTATATCCTACTGAGATTTCCTGAGTCCTAATCATGGTTAAAATTTAGAACCCTGCTAATCAAAGAGATTGTTCCCACTATTGAAAGTATTTTGGGTCAAGGCAACCATCAACTGTCAGACAAGTGAAATCCTTCATAAGAAACAAGTGGTACTATTTAAAAAAAATCTTTGCAATTCATATGCATACAGTTTCTCCTTATTAGTCTGATTGGTCTTTCCCCCCCCCTATTTTTTTTCTTTCTTCTCTCCTTACCTGTATTAGACCTGGCACAATCTCTGGTAAAAGCTGAGTAAGGGTTTCTTTAGATACTCTTTCTATAACTTTTGTCTGCATTTTGATTGCAGCCAGATTAATGGGGTAATCTGCAGTTTGGATAATTGGACAGAGAACTTTGATGCACTGATCTGGGCTAATGGAAGTGGCCAGCATGGAAGCAGCTTCTTCAGCAGACCTCACCACCTATTGAAAGAAAAAGACATACAAAAGTGATTTATATAACTCTTACTCTGTGGTCTGTTTTCTGGCAGTAATTGTCTTGAGCATAAAAATTTCCTATCCAGACCTCTGCAATATTATAGAAATATGTAAGAAGTCCAGCTGTTGCACATGATTTCCTAAAAACACAATTTTTCCCCATATTCTGTGGCTACTATGCCCTTGGCAATACGCGTATCAGTTTTTCAAACCTGCTTGTTCAATAGGATCTGAAATTTCTGTATTCTGCATATCCCCCAACTACATATTGAAACATCACCACCTTTGTAAATCTGTAATTTCTTGTGTTGTCATTTGCTATTGCTTGTTAGGTCAGAGTTCACTGATAAAACATGCTTTCACATTCATTTCAAAGGTGTGTTTAATGACATGCCTAGATTGCTAATTGTAGAAGCCATTTGAGCGGTTTTTCTTCCTCTATAATTTTGAAAAAAAATATGACAAGGAGAGTACTTTAACCCTGAAGAATATGCAGAACAAGAGTAATTAGGTAGGACTTCAACAGGTACACAAGCTCAAAACAAAACAAGGGCACCACAGAGAAAATTAACATCTGATCTTCACATTATAGTGCTGTGGTGGCATCTGCCGTATAACAAGGGGAACCACTATACAGAATGATTGGTAGACAGTGACATACAAAAACCTCCAAAATTTTCTCTCCATCCTTTACTCTCTCACTCCTAACACATGAAATGATGATAGGAAAAAAAGCACAAGAACAGAGAGGGAACAATGGGCAAATGACACTGTAATAAATACGATGTATGAAACAAATCCAGAGATCACAGGGAAAAGAGAAACAAGCATCAAATGAGTGATAAAGTCATGGGATGGGAGCAATTGCAGTCAGCTTCAAAGCCTGAAACTCCACAGTAAATTCCACAAAGTGCCCTTGCATGGGGAAGATGTACTCATTCAGTAATAAACATGAATTCTTTCTACAGCAACAGTGACACAGATGTCAGAAGTTGAATATTGGGTTTGTTATTGTATCTGTTTCCTATATTTACATGCATTGTCCTTTATTGTGTATGCAGGCAAAACAAATAACTCTGAGCAAGGTTACATTTACCCTTCTTCTGAATCCCCTCATTATTCCTGGCATAAGTACCTCCCCCACTGGCATACTCCTGTGCATTTTTTCTTAACACCCTTCAAAGCCACGCTCTCAAATGGAGGAGAATGGAAAGGGTTGACAATTCCTTGTCTTGTTTAGTCTCATCTCCCAACTATAAATCTTACTGCAATCCAAAAGCTTGTTTTAGATCTCTGTATTTGGTTTAAGATACCAAACAAGAAAAAGACACCTTTCAGTTATTCCTTGAAGAGCCATGGTGACACACCGTTAGTTACACTATCCTGTGGGATGGTACCAAAGGCAGTTGTTATTAGGGATGATATTAACCATTCAAGAGCTTTAAGAACTGCAGGGAGTTTTTCTTGCATACTCATGTTAACTAATAACATCATTGTTACTAAACATATAATAATATGCTTGTTATTAAAAAAGTTACTTTCTCAGTAAGAACTGATTATTTAACATTTTCTAGACAGCTCTTTTATTTTGCAATAATTTTATAATAATAGAACCTTAAACAAATAAAGTAACTGATTACTGACCTCCTTATGAGGATCCTTATGCGCTTCTAATGTCTTCATGATTGTGAGCTCTGCATAATTCTTAAACCTTGCTGGCTGGTTTCTTAGAATTTCTCTTAGAACTTTCAGTGCCAAAGCTCTAATTCCATGCTAAAGATTCAATATTAAAATAAATGAGCTATGCATCTTTAAACAGACATATGCTTTTAACATTTGTTCAGCTGCTGGAAAAGTCTTTAATAATGGAAAAAAGATCTGATTATGCTTTGCACACATATACAGTCTCAGTCTAGTGTTAATAAATAAAGTAGGAAAAAAATCTCTTCAATCTCTCTTTTTGCAGAAAATTCAGGTGACATATCATAAACACACTACTAAATTATTTTGACTTATCTATGTTACCCAGAAGATGCAAACACAAGGGCTGATAAAACCATCATGCAAGTACTTTTACTTTTTCTTTATAGAATTATTTTAAAAATCAAACACAAGTGTCTTTTTGATCCTCAGTAATTTTGAAACATGGCCTTTGTAGAGAACTATTATTATTATAGAACTCAGTCTCTTCACAATGACTATTACTGTATTTTAGAAACAAATTTTTAAATGCTTTGCCACAAATGATGTTTTGATATTCTAGATTCATTTGGGGGCTATAAACAGATAAGCTTTGAATCTCAGTGCAAAAATGTTTAATTCAAGCTACCATGTCAGAATCCACAAATAGGAATCCTGGAGAAGGTAAGTATCACTTCACTGATGCCCTTTTCACCACCAGAGCAATCAGACTTCAAGGCATTTTTGTATTTCCATTGTTTGTTTTTCCACCACTAACTGGAATTTGTGCCCTTTCTAAAACTCATATAAATGTCAAAGGTACTGAAAGTAAGCCATGTACTTTGTTAATTTTCTTAACTGGATGTTTCTGAATTTACCTCTTTATCTCCAAGCGTTTCAAGCAGCAGAAGCAGTATTGTTTTGAAGTGCTCATCCCAAACACCGAAAGACTCTTCCTGAGTTAACTTCATGAGCTCATACAGGGCAGCCTTTCTTTCTTCAACTCTCTCATTATGGTTTGATAACTCTTTCAGTAGCTCTGCAACCAGATCAGAATGGTCCATGGGAGGCTCTGTCAAAAAGGAATGCACAAACACAGTTACTGCAAATAATAATGATAATAATAGTGCCTGTTGTACAACTAAAGGACATTTTCTAGTATGACTTGCTTGTTTTCAAGCATGCTTTTGTTTTTTCCCCACATTTGCCTGCAAGAATTGCAGTTTGGCTACTACATTTTCAGTGCAGCCAACACTGCTGAACATGCTTACAATTCCTCCCAAACCCCTACAATGATACAGCAAAAACCTCCTTGCAGGCTAGTCTACTACAGGAGTTTTTAGGCTTGCAGTACCCACTAAGTACTCTGCATCCTTTTAAAACTGATCTATACACGAAGGGTCATCTTTCCCATATGACCCTTTCATTTATGATGAAAAAATTTCTTTTCTCTCTTAGTATTACAGAATTGTTTAGATTTTTTAAAGCCATGATTCCACAGTAGCTAGGTTGCCGATTCATTAAGAGATGGCTCTGGATTTCAGTTTTGATTAGAGAGGATTCCATGATAATGGAAAAACACATTATTAATACAACCTGTATTTGTAAACACTGGACTTCAAACAGGGTGATCTGCAAATAGTCAGGAAATCTAATTATGGTCTTAATGAAAACTTGAGTATCAACTTGAGTATCTTTATTCCATCATTGAGACCCATTTAGCCTTTAAGAAAGGGAAGTATATAGCTTCCATCTTTGCACTGAAACATTTGGGTAAGTTTACAGAAATATGCCTTTTCCTAAGGCAATAATTTGGAAGTTCTGGCAGACAATGCAAATGCATTGCACCTTTCCTGAAATGACTGTTAATATTAACTAACACATGAAACACATCCTCCATAACAAATTAATTATATCATACACTGAGAAACCACAGCCCTTGAACATCTTGTATTACTATATTCAGTACTGTAACTTACAAATGCTGTATTAAAGCACTTGTACAAAGCAAACAGTAAAAGCTGAATACCACAGAATTAAATATCGTAATATCACACATCAGCTACTGTAAAAATCATGCTGGTTTTGAACCCCACATTTCTATTTGCATTGTGTTTTGCATTAATAAAAGGAGCACCAGCATCTGAAAGCAAACTACAAACACTTCTTCTGCCTCTGTATTAACGGATGATTAATGTTTGACTAAAGGACAGACTGAAATTGCGTTAGGTGAGTTATTATGTAAAGCAGATGAGCAGAATGGACAGTCATTTTTATGGAAGCAAGATTATTACTTTTACTGGCAGCACTATTATACTTGTTCTACCAAACTGTAAGGATTATAACTATAGCAAATCCAATTTCAGGGAATACATATTGACACTTCATTAGCAAAACTACTCATATCTGTTTAAATAAGATATTTTCATTGTAGTGTCATCTTAAATGTATGGACGGAAGGGTTAAAGAGAGGGGAAGGGAATTGCCATGTCCATGCAGGAATAAGGGGAGGAAAGAAGCTCCAGTAGTGGACTACATAACTGAAAAACACGAAGATAACCAAGAGGGATGTGTCTTTTCAGCTTGCCTTTTCCATTCCTTTGTATGACTTAGCACCCAGTATTTAATTTCCAAACATTCTCCAGATAAGAATGGAGAAGCATAAAAGAAGTCATGATCGAATGTGGGAAACCAGGACATCCCTGTTGCTGACTTGGATGGGCTGAGACCCTGGCAGGGGGCTCAGAGAGCTTGGAATGGAGCCAAAGATCCCTCTGCTTTCAATCTCGAGCCATGNGGGGGGGGTCAAGAAGTGTACAGAGGGGTCAAGATGGAGGAATCTGGGCGTGTACTGTCCTTCTTCCTTCTTCTTCATTATCTCCATTTTCTTGGTGATGTTGGCACTTGGGGATTGGTTTAAGGTAGAATTTCACTGTCTAACATAGGTGATAGGTATTGGAAATTAACTGTAAATAATGTCTACATAGTTTATAGTATAAAAAGACAACACAGACCCGGGGGCAGGCAGTGTGCCTTGGACTGACCAGCTGAACACATCTCAGCTGGTCAGGGAGAACATGTTATAGATAAGAAATAATAAACAACCTTGAGAACGAAAGCAAAGCAGCTCTGACTCTTTCTTCAACCATCTGGCTGTAAAAAGGACTCTCGAGAAATTCCCAGGCAAGGGGAATCCTAAGAATCGAAGACTACTCTCATAATTTCTTTTTCAGAAAGGAAACAAAACACAAATTAAGAGAAGCAGATGCAGCTCCTTCATTTGAATGAATTAAAATATGCATTAGAGAGATACATAATTGATGAAGAACAGTTCTTCTCAAACCAATCAAATAATATCCTTTTGACAGGATAAACAGTGTAGGGGTTAAAAGGGAATATGTAGTTATGTTCTGCATTTAGGCAAGATTGTCCTACTGCCACTCACAGCATCTTAATATAAAAGCTATGCAAACACGATGGCCAAAAAAAGCAAACAAGGCAAGTGCAAAACTTAATGAATCACTTGCAGGGTGACTGGATTATAAATGGCTTTCTATTAATCCAGGAGGATATGAGTGATGTCCTTGCCTGGATGTGTGCAGAGCCTGGTTCTGCTGGACGCATTTGTTAGTGCTACCAAAGGAATGTGGAGCCAACTTAGAAAATCTGTAGATGACATCACTTTAGGAACAATCCCAAATGTTCTGAAGAACAGGGTAAGAACTAAAAATTACCATGTTAAATCAAAGGAATGGTCTGAAAGAAAAAAGATACCAAGTGTAAGGTGAGACACAGAAGCAGAAATCTTAAGCCCATATACAAAGTGGGAGGTAAAAAGGAAGACATTTGGAAAGTGCAATCCATGGAAGTAAGCTGAAATAAGTAAGCTTCTTTGGAGAAGAACACTTTCTCAAACAGAGACTGTGAACTGCTTTTAAGTCTGGAAGTGACTGGGAGAGCCAGGTTTCCCTATGCTTCAGATAAAGAGCATTTCTCTTGGGGAAAAAAATGAAGTGCAAGTGGTTGAATGATTTAGGCTGTTATTCTGAAAACAGTTTTATGTAAGAGAAGCAAAACACTCAAATGTGAGTCAAGTGAGGCACACTGTGGCATCACCTCCACTGAACATTTTCAACTGCAAGACAAACTATGTGTAGAATATACATTTCTGCCCCAGTGCTGTTGACAGGACTGTATGAGCAGCTAAGGTTTTCCCATCTAGAGCCTTGTACTTCCACATCTTTCTGTCAGTAATGCATGAAAGGACAGCTGGGAATCCAGTACTAATGTAATTCTGTGTCAGGAACAAGCAGCAATTCTGTAGAGTTTCCAAAAACTGATAACTAATGTCAAACTAGCCCTTCAGGTTTTTGGGGAAAGCGTGTAACTCGCAACAGAGGAGCTGTAGACACAAGGTATTTTGCCACGTATATCTTTTCTCTTACATACTTTTTTTTATGTAATCCAAGATGGAATTCTAAAAGTAACACACAAATAACAGAATGTACATGACACAACTAAATATTAAGGGTGAAAAACACAAGAACGAAAGCAAGTACTTCATCAAGACCCATTAAAGAGCAGACCTAAATAATGCATTGCACTACTCTTCCAACCAGGACAAACTCATACTACATAGGGATGCTTCACTCCAGCCAGTCATGAGTTGTTACAAAACTGGATCAAGCTGGCAAAGCATAGACTGCGTCTGGTTTAATGCAATACCCAAAAATAAGTTGTAAGGTAAGAGGCTTCTCCCATGTAAAACAAAATCCCTTAATACAGAATCTTGAACATAACCTGGCTTTGTATGTGGATGGCAAAGCTATTTAATTATTAATATGTACATGACATGATTTGCAGAAGTGTGCTTTTCCCTCAACCTTTTTCAGAAGATAGTATCTGGCTACACTATATGCTTCTTCATGATATGTAAGAAAAAACAAAGAAAAATGCACCATATTTGGACTTGGTTTTGATTTAATGCAAACTTAAAGCCAACTTATAGAATAGGTGAAAAAAAACACCATGTCAAAAAATAACTTTGTTTTTCAACAGTTTCTGTATCTTTTGCAGAATGACAAAAGCAAAACAACTAGAAGGGAGATGATTAGTTTGTCCCTTGTTATTAAGAAAGTCTTAAAAACTTAATCTATTGCTGAACAACAGTGAATACCAGATTATGAGAACCACTAACTATTTATCAAAATAATAATAGCAGTGGTACTTTACAACCTTCTTAACAAAGAGATATAAAAAATTACCTAAATATATAGAGAGAAAAATCATAAAGAAGCTCTGGAAGCCTAAAAAACAGCAACCCATGTTCCTAGATTTACATGGGCTAGATGAACGACCTTCATGGTAAAAAGCTGGCTTGTTTTCTTTCATTTAAAAGTAATGTTTATTCAATAGAAAATGTCAATGTCATGTTTCAAATATAAATATATTACTAACAAAATACTTAATCTTTCACCTAGTTCCCAAACCGGTTTGATCCAGTTTTACTTCCTTGCTGTAAATCTTTTCTCCACCCTCCTGCTTTAAATTTCAATTATAAAACAATCTGATAAGTAAATTTATACTGGCAATACTGATAGAGGAGGTGCTACCAGAAGTATACAACATAGTTCAGCATTTCCTTCATTTTTACCCTCAGCCTCTACAACTACCAGGTAATCCAAAAATGTAACTCAAAGAGATGACTAACAAATAAACGAATTCAAAATATAGCATTTGTAAAAATATCTCGAAGAAGTGATACTTATATACCTAACAATAACTTCAGAAACTGAAGTCCAACACAGAAAGCCTCATAATTTTTCTTCTAGCGCAGAATGTAATCTGAATCTTACCATCAGGAAACTGCTCTGCATCATCATCAAACATGGCTTCTTTCAAAGCAGATTTATTAAATGCACTGATACCATCAGAATAATTGTATGGGTTGTAATCTCGTGAGCGTGGCGAGGAGTGGGGAGGCATGGTGTTGAGCAATGACGTTTTGTTATCCAGAGCTGTCCGACCTGTATCGCTCACGCCACTTCCTGCTCGCATGTCCACTATTCCGGAAGCACTGCAAATCTGCAGGACAGGAAGTATCACATCAGCATATGAAATACACTCTTACACCTTTCCATTAACTACATCACTAATTCAATTATGTAGCAAAAATTTACAAATTTCAAAATACTTGGAATTTTCAAACTAGCCTTCAAATAAGAAGTCTTAGTTCCCTAAATGTTGCTTTCCTTAAAAAAACCCAAACAAACAAAAAAGAAACCCAGAAAAAAAGGGAAAGTATATGTTGTCCAAAAAAATTCATAAACCAGAAATAGTTTTATTTTATCTTATAGGTCTGATGCAAATTAATTAAAAATATGTTTAAGCATATAGATACATGGCAAGTTCAATAAATCTTAGAGCCAAAGTTCCACAGAAACAGGGGTCTTAAATACTGCATCTTAACAGCCCACAGGTCGTGTACAAAATAGAATTAAACATTCAGAAAAACATATATTAGAATACAAACTTCTCAAAAAATAATTTCAGCTGTTTTGCAAGATCACTGGTTTCTAAACCAGCAGTTTCTAACCGCTAACACGTTAAACACACAGACAGTGCTATGTAAAATCAGCATTTACGTTTTCAAAATGCAGTTCAAGACTATCAACATATTTTTCCAAAGCTCTTAAGTAATTCAGGAGAAATGTCCAATTTAAGAAGAATATAAACCTCCTGAAACTGATGCTTTCTTATCTGTAATCAATCAGACAAAAGCTTAGTTTGCTGATACCAACATGGACTGAGTTTAAATACTCACCGAATCACCATCATCTTTTTTAGCATCTCGTTTCACAGGCTCATTCATATCTTCCTGACTACGAAAACTGAAATTCTGAATGGCTTCAGTAACTCCACGAAGAGAGCTGTAAATATCTTCAGAATTCATGTTTTCAGTGTCATAATCAAATGCACTGTGGGCACAGGAAGTAAGATTAATTTATTTTGTGATCTCTATTTTTAAATCACATTAGCAGGCAACTACAGAAACTCAGGAAATATTACTAAAATTACTACTTTTATTGAAATACATTAAGAAAGTTGTCGCTTCACAAAACAACTTTGTATTATGGTATGCCTTAGTAAGTGTACTACCACTGACACAGAAAGCACTGAAAGCAAGTAAGGGAAAGGCTACATTAGGTAACAGCATCTGCCTGAAGAAAAACTTATTTTGCTTTGATTTACTTTGCTGAATGTGAAACTGTAATTCTTACACCATCGTCTTACTCTGAAAGAAGTCCTAAAGTAAGAAGCACTGATAAAACTCAACAGCCAGTTGACTGCCAAAAGCAAAATTACAAAGTCCACTTTGTTGACAACATCATTACTATAAAAAACATTTGTATAAACTATTACTTCTTTAGTCTCCCCAATATTACATCTGGTTTGATGACCCAGTGTGTTGGTTTTGCCTGGGATAGACTTAACCTTCCTCACAATAGCTGGCTGAGGGGCTCTGCTTTGGATTTGTGCTGGAAATGGGTTTGTTAACATAGGGCTATTCTAGTAGCAGCTGAGCAGTGTTTACACAGTACCAAGGCCTATTCTGCTCCTCACACAGCCCTGGCAGCAAGTGGCCCAGGGGTACACAAGGAGCTGGAAGGGGACACGGCTGGGACAGCTGATCCAACTGACCAAAGGGATATTCCACACCATATGGCATCACAATCTAAGTATATATCACTGAGGGAAGGAGGAAGGGAGAGATGTTTAGAGTCATGGCACTTGAGTTCTCAAGTCACTGTTACAAGTGATGGGGCCCTGCTCTCCCGGGGACAGCTGAACATCTGACCCCCCCCATAAGAAGTAGTGAATTCACTGTCTGCTGCTTGTACATGCAGCTTTTGTTTTACCTAATTAATTGTCTTTATCTCAGTTTTCTCTCCTTTATATTCTGATTGTCCCCCATATCCCACCACAGGGATACTGAGTGGCTGTATGATGTTTAGTTGTCAACTGGGGTTAAACCATGACATCAGATTACATATTTTAACACTTGTTAGAGGAGCACGCTTTGGTTTGTTCTCTTGCTAATCCATTTGCTTTCCAAGATGTACAGCCCTTTCCCAACTCAGGCCAGCATGTCAGACCCTTCTGGGAGGCTGAGCAGTTTCATTCTGTGGAGGAAGAGGGATTATTTCTAAGCATCTGTCATTTTGTGCAAAATTTTGCCCATGCTTTCATTGTTGGGGTTACATCTTTGTACAATGCATTATAAGCCTTAGATGTGGAATTATAACAGCACCAGCCTACACTACCTTGGTGACAAAGTGTTCTGTGATGTATTGGTTGGGGAAGTGAGAGGACTTGACCAACTCGCTGGGGAGCGTGGAGTAGGTCTTGTTAAAGGACTTCCCATGGATCCCTGGAGAAGGAGAGGTGAGAAAAGATACTTTAGTAGAACAAAAAGCTTCCCTTTTAACTTATTATATTTATTTTCTAGTGGCCAGAAACATTTAAAGAGCGTCAACTAAATTCCCAGATTGTCTAACCCATCACTAGTAACTTCTATCGTATCTAACTTTGAAATTAGGAAGTACAAGATAAACTACTCTTAAGAAGCACATCCAAACCTATGAAGTCACTTGGAAGAGACATAGACTTAGAAACTGTAATTCTAGAGGAAAAAATAAAAGACATTCCATAGAGAAGTACTAAGTAGGCTTTTACATAGTAACTTCAGAAAGAAGAGTAACAGAAGTGGATACCTGACCACTGTTGCCTGTATTCCGGAGATGATTATGGAGAAGCTTTGTGGCTCCATCCTGAAATGTTTTTGGTAAAGCACCCAATAGCATTGTAAACTCTGGAGTGTTGAGTTCAAAAAGGGAAATCAGCACTGACTGTGCAGCCTACAAGAAGAAAACACAAACTGAAGACATTAATTAGAGTTTCAAAGTAACTTTATCAGCAAAAGATGCTATAATGATGAGTGGTAATCACAAAATGTGACTTAAGTCTTGATCAAGCTTGAATAAAGATGTTAACAGACGTGAACAAAAGCAATTCATATCTGCTGGCAACCTGGAAGTTCTGATTTTGAATAACTCAGGTACACAATTATCATTACAACAAGCAGTCTTTCAGAAACGTGCTTTTCAACCCCCCTAGCCCCACATTCTTACTTAGAAAAAAAAAAAAAGAAGGAATTTGCAAAATGGCTTTAAGAGTCTGGGAAGTTTAAAAAATTTAGAGAGAGAAACAAAACACACCAGGCAGGAGCAAGCATGTGATCCTTTCTACTGAGTTCTGCAAGTGGTAATTACAGATGGTAACACACTTGCTTAAAAAGGAACAGTTAGCACTGTAGAAATGAAAACAAACCAACCAAACAAGATATCCTAATGTGGACTGAGAGTAATGATCACAGCACTTGATACTCCTTATAACTTACCCTACAGCCAAGCTAGTTAGTTAACCTTGCCTCTGCTTCCTTTAACCTTTTTGAAAGGTAGGCAAACATAATGGGTAATGAAATTTAGCTGACTACGTATTCTGAAGATGAACACTGAGGAGTAGTCTGTACTGGATGTCACCTCCCATACTCTCAATTTAATCAGTTCTTCTTTACCACCAGCATGTTTTACATATGCTGGGTTTTTTTTTTTTAATCTGAATAAAAAAAATCAGTGCTCTCTACTGACAAAGCAACACAGTAAATTACACGACAGTTGGATTCCCTCTAGAACAAGAATTTTTGATTGAAAGAATTAAGTAATGTTTGTGCAGTTTGATGAAAGTTCACTGGATAGTGTAACAAACCTGTCAACATAGTAACTAAACTAACAAGTGCAAAGGAGAGCTGGAGGAAGTTCTCCAGAATTACTTCTTTGTAGCAAAAGACTGGTTGTAAAATTAACCAACTATGTGCAGTTTAAACAGCTCACCATCAAGGTCTGCCAGGCACTGGAGAGAACCAGTGCCTCATGCTAGACAGAATCATAGGCAGCTTGCTTAACCACCAATATACTCCAAGCAAGTAGTTTAGAAAATTCTTTTAGACATTTATTTCCCTCCTTTTGCTTCCAGAGCAGTGAACTGTAGCATTTTTTAATTAGAAGTGGAGAGCCAAGGTATGAGCACACATACCTGCACACATTTCAGTATCAAGATTAACAACAAAAATCCTAGCATGTCACATTGCCACAAATTATCTTTGCATACTCATGACTGGTTGTTTTCTTTAACTTTTATTTCCTTGTCCCTTTGATGGGCTTCACTTCAAGTGATCACCCGGAATGTCCTCTGCAATCTGTCTGATATTTCTCCTGTCCTTGTCATTTTTAATGGTCTTTTAATCAAAACTGACACATCCAAGACAAATCCAGTACCTCAGCAGAGGTTTGAGAATCACCACTTTCATTTTTCTGTCTGGTTAGCCAGTCTCCTCTCCTTAATACTGTGTCTATTTAAGCTGCTATTAAGAAAACACAACAGTCCAGGATTGTATTAGGATAGAAACCGATACCATCAAGTCTGCCCAAAATGAAGCTCTGCCTATAATATGATACTGACTTGCAGAAGGTTTTCAATACAATTACCTATTTTCTCTCTTTCTTCCTTGCCAAAGAAACCCTGCATTTTAGAGTATTTAGAGGTTTTTATTCTCCCCAGCATAAGGTCTCTCCTGAGATTTAATTCACTCACCTAGAGATTCCTTTAAAAGAGTGAAATAAGAATTAGAAGTATTTATTTGGTTTTGCTCTCTTCTTAGAAGATTTCTAAGAATAAATTCAAATTCTTTCCAGAAGCATTCTCATCTTAGAAGAAATCTAAGTTCTGATACAGAATTTTACCTTCCAGAAAGAAGTCCCATGTCACTACACTACACTAGTGAACTACACTAAGAGTGCTCCATTTGAGACTAATAAACTAGGATTTTTCATAATACTTAGCACTGGAACTGTTTTTGCTAAGGAAAAATCGAAACCCATGAATTACACAGAAATTACTTAGAAAAAACTTTTAATTTAAAGAAATTACATTGAGTGCTATAAAGCTTATTAAACTAATTGAAATTAAAAAGCTTGTGATAGCAGGCTAAGAGAATGAAACATTTTATACTAGCAGAATAACTCTTTTGCCTTCTTATTGGCAAGATTTTAATTTCAAGAGTTAAAGGATTTTTGCAGTTAGTTGCCTCAAAGAGCTGTGTTATGGAAAGAAAAAATAAAATCTGAAAACTTACATAATTAAGGTGTTCCAGATGATTAAACTCACTGGTAATTCTTTCCATGATTCACTTACTTATTGACATAAAAATGATTATTAGAGTTACGAACCATCAGATAAGACAGCTTGCCACGTGTCTTAGTATTAGAACTTCACTGATTTAGAAGATAGTGCTGCTTCAATTCTCCTCCTGTTTTATGATCTTTTATATGTTTCTAGAACATGATACCCAGGCAAGAAAAGTCCATCGGATGTAATCTACTACTGTTTTCTCAAACTCATGAAGTTATACAAGAAGTGAATGACTAAAACATTACCTCCAATACAAAAACTCTCAGGTGTTTTTTTATTATGTATTACAGACAGTCTAGATACCAGGAAGTCTTGTAAGTTATTTTTATTTTTGTTTTCTTCACATTACAATTTGCAAGACAGCTTCTACTATTCCTTCCTACATCCCTCCTAAACAAAGGAAATTATTCTTTCCAGAAAAGATGAAGCTGCCAAAACTCAAACTTAATTGAAAGTTGCAAAACAAAGCTCAATAAATTAATTGCTGCAGATTTTCAAACTACAGAAATAGACAGAAAAAGAGAGAGAAGAATTAGCTCTCTGTGTCATAGACACTTTCACTGAGGAACCATAAAAAGTACAACGTTTCTGTAGTGTTGACATGCTGGAAATGGCAGCTACACAGCATGACCTGTAACCATCAGAACAACAAAACTCTATTCCATCAAACTGCAAATAAAATGAAAAGATTTTTTGCTTTCTACAAATTGAAATGCTGTTTAGAAACACTTTCCAAAGACAGCACTAGTACACTTCTTATGGTCATTTAGTATCCCTGCGATATCTATGTAGCTCACAAATGTTAATTTTCACGTCACATAATTACGCGGAAAAGGGAGGTTTGCACTGGAAGTGCAGCATTACAAAAATAAGCCCATGACAATAGGCTACCTATGTCATATATATGTCATATGTAATAGGCTGTAAGGGTAGCATTACAAGAATAAGCCTATGACAATAGGCCTATAACCTTATCAAAGCACCTTCTTTGTCCAAAGTTCAACAGCTATCTACCTACCTGTTGTTAAAAATAAAATTCTAGAAAATCCAACAGAGCTGCTACCAAATTTACCACTCACTCCTGTTACAAATGTGCTATTTAGTATCACAGGGGGTGGTCTCTGAAGTAATATTAACTGTACAAAAAATATCCACTAAAGCAATTTTAGTACTAGATAGTACTTGCAATGAAGAATGATAACTTAAACAGAATCTAAACATATTAACATATATAAAAACACAACAACGGTAATGGAGAGTTTCAAGATGTTAATTTAAAATTTTTACTTAAATATTCCTAATTACTTGGAAAGCTTTGCAATTCTAAGGACACATTAACAAACATACCTTCCGAACATCTGAGCTTTTAGGTTCTGTGGTCCAGGTGATGATTCGAGACACTGCTAACCTGGTTTCACTTGAATTTACAAAATCGCCTGGATCCATCTGTTGCGCAAGAGTTTCTATGTATTTTAGGATTGCAACTTTGACCTGCAAAGAGAAACGGAGTCAGGTGGACAATAAAAATGGTGGGCTGCAAGAACAACTGAGCTCACAGAATAGAGTTTTCAGTCCCTAAAATAAAGATTTTTTCTTCTATATGTTTTCAGCATTAATATAAATTTTTTTGCAGTAACACAATTTACAAGTGTATTTAGAATTTGAAGAAGAAAGTTATTCCACAGAAATTCAAATACTCATAGAAAGCTTACATTTCACTGATAGCAACTAAAAGACATAAATCATTGCATATGCAGAAGCTTGTATTTTAAAAAAAGAAATTAAGAAAAGATTCATTCAGAATTATTAAGAAAGTTTTTCAAGTGCTAAAATGAAAAATTAACATCATCTGATGAACCAGTTATCACTTCTTACTAGCTCCTACCAGGTAGTTAGCACTCAGTGATTTTTCACAAAACATCAGGTTGAGCAGTCACAGTCTCTGGAAAAAAGCCACAGGAATCTACCCACTAAATACAAAAAATGTATGGAATATAATTTCTAGGAAAGATTTAGGATGGGTCACAGGCACACTTTGTTTGAATATATTCAGATGATAAGAGACATGGATTTACCAGGAGGACAGAAAACCTCCTGAGCTCCCTCATTTATCTAATCATTCTCTTACTCCACTTTTTTTAAATTTTTTTGCTCCTTATGCAGAATCCCTGTTTTATACATCCCAGACTGCAGCCCCTCTCTGCTTTCTCCAATACTGCACCACTGCACAGTTTTGGGCAAAGGTCTATTACACCTGTGTATGTCTAAAATATTTACTTCCTCAGCTCCTCAGCTTCCTCAGAAATATTTACTTCCTCAGCTACCTCAGAAATTAGTCACCCAATCTGTCAACAAAAGTTGTGGACATTTATTTAGACCATCTATCAGGTTTAGCTGCTTTTATTTCCACTAGTAATTACAGTGAACCAAAAAAATATCTACCAGGAAGGAGAGACCTATGTCCATCATAACCAGAGAGAAAAAGAGATCTGGGTGTATTTCTGGTTGTTCATGGCTTGTAGTACAACTGTTCTGAGCAAAGCTATTTAGAAATTTCTCTTGGTCATGAAACTTGCAAGCTATTAAAAACTCAAGATACACTGGCACACATATGAGGATTAATAATGAATACTTCATTTTAAAAGCAGCTATTAATGCTCAACTTCTCTGAAGTTATACCAAGCAGCAGCTGAAGGCTTTCATCTTATGCAGATCAATATCCACAAATGCACACTATTTGCTAGCCATTTTCCAAGGGAAGAAACAAGCCATAAACATCTCTGCAGCAAAAAAACCTTAGGCCATACAGCTTTCCAAATTCAAAGCACTAGTTGACATTTCTAGATTACATAGGGAAACCACTGTGATACCACTACATTTGACTGTTGAGGATTTAAATAAATCTAATATAAGAATTGAAAAGGTTGCTGTTATGGACTGTAACACTTAGAACATCCAGAGGCATTTCTCTCAGTGAAGACACTCTGAAGTACTGTATCTGAGAGAGCAGGATTATTTAGTGTTTGAACTGCTTCCTGAGGAACTTGCACAGACTTCTGCAAAGATAAGAGGCTCTTGGACAGAACAGCACTGAACAGAAAATTAATGGAGGGAGTTCTTACTAATACAGCTTTTCACAGCGAGACTGATTCCCAAAGCTAAACTTGACAGCTATTTTGCAAAAAAGCATTTCTTGCTAATTGCTTTTGAGATAAGAAATTCTGGAAGGGTTACACCTTTCTGTGGTAAGATATAATGGGCCAGTATTATTACAAATTAAAAACACCACACTGAAGTAAAACTCCTTATGAGCAGCAAATCTACTTCAGAAATATTTTTACCAATATTTTCAGTAACAACGCACAGAGCTGAAATTCAGAAATAAAAGCCTAACATCTTCAACAATCTATTTCATTCTTCAACAATGCATTTAATCTTTCTTAGAGAAAAAATTGTGGACTGCAATGAAAGCATCTCCAGAATTCTTACAATGAATATTTGCTGTTAAGTTGAAACCACTCTCTATGAAATTGTTCAATACTGTCACTTTCAGACTGCCACATCCCAGGTGTCTGTCTCTGTCTTACTGAATACTTAGGAGTGATTGCCTGTGGCCTTAAATAACCAAATGACTAAAATATACACTAAAGATAAACTCTTGTGTATCTGTGTTACTCAGGGTTTTTGTAATCCATAAATTTTAATGCTGACTTAGGTTAAAAAAAAAATCTTCCAATCAACTGTGGCAAAAACCTTTGTCAACAAATCAGCATTTTCAAAATAAAGAAGGATTCAGAAACTTGAACTTTATCACAATACTTAAATCAACTCTTCACTGAGGGTGAGCTTATATGAAACCCAAGAAAAATGAAGTGATGACTGGAAGTGTTTTTCAGGACAATATCCATCATTTGGAAAGTACATGTTTTGCACCTGCAAAAATAAGCTAAATAGATTATATTCCACCTAGGACATTTGACTCTTACACCCATCAAAACATTTGACCAAAACAGACACATACATCTGGCACCTGTAAACTGTGTCTCAGTAATTTAGCACACCTAAGTGTAAAATGACTGCAGAAGTATGGCAGATACAGCGCAGTACACTAAGACGTGCCCACCATGGATTAGGTCAGTACATGTCTGTCTCCTCTATGGCTGGCCTTCCTACTGCCCAGCTATCCAAATCCACCTCTGTGGCCACTCTAAAAGCTCAAGTTTTACAGTCTGAGCCTTAGCTGTCTTTCTAAGTGTAAGAATGACAATGACAGTTTACCCAAAGGATCATGATTATTTACTACTATCGTGTGAAAACCAGATGAAAAAGTAATTTGTAGAAGGCTCATATTTCTAATCTACCATCCCCTCCTTCTATCTGACCATCTTTAGGGATGCTGAAAATCCCTTCTCTGACTTTTTCCTGTCACAGTGAATGCTGTTTCTCAATATTCCTAGAAGAAAAGCAATTAATCGTTCATCAAAGAACAAAAGCTCAAGACTTTAAGAACTGGAGTAGTCCTCTAGGATTATCAATTATTCAGAGGGTTTTGACCACACCAATTATTCAATTGATTATTTCAATTATTCTGTCTGGGTGCACTGAAGATGGGATTTAGACAAAATACTCAATAATGTGGGTATTAAATAGATACTTCTGATCTGTGAGCAATAAATAACTTTACTGCCTGAATTCTGAAATTGTAGTTACCGCATAAAAAGGAAGTAGGGGCAGATTCCACTTTCTTCTGGAAAAAAACCCTTACCTTCTCTTAAACAGTTACATAATTTACTGCCCCAAAAATTCATTCTAAATACTACTGATTTTGCTTCAAACTAACAGGTGTTCTTCTATGGAGGTAACTTTTACTGGCATTTTGACTTCAGAATTCTCTTTCAAAATTATTTTCAGAATGTCTACCCATCAAGTGTTTCATATTTCTGAATTCCTTCTAGGCCATTTAGGGAATAATCTTGAATTCAGTTCCAACTCAGCCTAGTAGGTGCCCATGTCTCGTTCCAAATCTACATGCTCAGCTTTGGAATGTGCTTGATACACCTTTAACAGCTACACACTACTGTATGGAAAAAGGAACATCTCAACCATTAAATTCACCTTCATGGTGAGGAAAACCAAGCAAAATAAAACCGATCTCAATTTGTTCCAAGGAGTCATTTAAACAACAAACTCATTTTTACTACCTCATTTGCTGTCTTCAATAAATGACAGCAGTCCCTTTTTAACACAGCTCTACAAAGCAAC
The DNA here is from genome assembly GCA_013400575.1 of Peucedramus taeniatus. NCBI lineage: Eukaryota > Metazoa > Chordata > Aves > Passeriformes > Fringillidae > Peucedramus > Peucedramus taeniatus. The sequence continues at coordinate 47,157 of WBNO01007661.1, read as the reverse complement.
AGTGGTCAACATATCAACTGTCCTCAAAAGCTTAAAAATGTAAGTTTTACTGTATTGTAGACAAAAAAGGCATATTCACGTGACTTTAGGTTCAACACAACTCTGGAAAAGTCATATTCTTGTGCAGTATCAAACTGATTAAAAATATTTTGTGCAGGATAGAGCAGAAGATGCCAGTTATCATATGCTTGTTATTTCCTTATTCTCATCACTTATAAATCTTCTTAGGACTTGATGCATTTGTTCTAAAATCAACACTCTTTGGAACGGCAAATGTACTACAGAATACATTTTTACTTTTCAGACATGCTGGCAGGTCTACAGACTACAGATTCTTAGGTAAAAATGTGTGTAATTACACACCGCTTTCAGAGAAGTAGAGTATACCACAGAAGTAGCTGATTTTTAATATAGTAACTCAAGCTCACATTAATATTAGAATAATTTAAAATAACTCAAGGCCTATTGGGCTGAACACAGGAAAAAATATATATGAACTAGGGAAAAAAGTATGGGAAATCACAAACATAAAATTAGAAAAGACTTGATAGAGTGAGTTTGCATAACCAGCTTGATGTTAGGCAGCCACATTTTTGTTGCTCATTTTTACTGTTCTGTGCTTTTATTAGATCTCTCTTGCAGCAAACATTTTCATACTAGTGTCATGTTTAAAACTGAGCATCTGCATGCTTAAAGTTTCTCGCAAAGGTTAGTAGCAGCATACAATGCATTCAAATAAAAATTATTGGTAACACCGTAAGAGTTTCACATAGGGTTAAGAATAAAGACAGTAATTCAGACAAAAACCTTTGAGCTCCAAAAAGAGCGAAGCTGGTCCTGCAGTGCTGGCTTGACCGTCTGAAAGTTTATAAAAACAAAATCCACTAATTGAAAACCTTTTATTTTTCTTTGTTTTTACACAAACGAAAAATAACAATCCAAATTCAAAAATTAAGACAAGCAAATTTCTATTAATGACAATTTCTGCTTGTAAAGCAAGCCTAAAAAGTCTTACCTTCAGACTAGGTGTTTGGGTCTGGTCAACAGTAAATCTCATTAAAATACTGAACTGGAGGTCATTTGGAAAAGATTCCCTGTAAACAAACAAAATAATGTTATGTTAAATTTTCTTTTAAGAACTGTTGAGAGGCACCAAACAAGCCCTGATCCTTCTCAGTAAAGGCGAAACTGCTACCAGTTGCCACTGCATCTGACCTGTCAGAAACATCTTACCTAGCATGTTAAAGACAAGATTTATGGAATTCCTGCTGTGAAGCAATTAGCTAGAACAGATAATGCAAGTAATGCGGAATGATATAATAATGATACACTAGAATTCTGATTCTAAATCAGGCTATCAGTGCAGTCTGGGGAGAAGGAAGGGAAGACAGGAAGCAAATCCATTATTACCGTAACTCCTTAAAAGTTAATGCTGATGCAGAGATGAATATTCCAGTGAAACTTTCACAGCAAAATAAAAAAGTGCAAACACAATTTCTACATCACTGAACACAAGGTGAGACAATAAATATACATGGCTCAAATGCACATTTTGGAACCAGATAAGTAGTATCATATTAATCGTTCAGCACTGAGGACTCAAACCCTTTCAATTAGGATTAATTTCATAAAAGCAAAATGCGGAAGCAACAAGGTTTACTAAAGTTTCAAGATCTGCTATGAGCTGTGCATTTTTCCAGAAATCAAACAGCACACAAAACAAAAGAAAAAAAGGCAACAAAAACCTTGAAAACAGCTAACAATTATGTTTATTATTACTTTTTAAAGAGCTCACTACACATTACCTTGTGACATCAAGTGCCTTCTGAACTTTTGCTTGTACAGACCCAAGCAAATCAGCACCCATTTTTTTCAACAGCTGTGTCAGCAGTACAAACAGCCAGTCCTGCAGATCTTCTTTATGGACCTGGATGAAGTCGACCAGTGTCTCCAAAAACATACTGAACACCTAAAAGGCAGAAGAAGATGGAAAGAGGGTAGGATGGGGCAAAAGAGGAAACAACACTGACGTATGCCAAACTTACAAACGAAGAAAGCAGTAAGGGAATCAGAGGCAGAGAAAGGCAGTGTTTTGCAGCCAAGCGGGAAAAAAAGAAAAAAAGAAAGGAAAAGAAGGAAATCTGCCTTGCTTTCTCATTGGATTTTGATATAAGAGTACATTGGAAATGTTAGCCGACTTCTGTAGAAGTTCTGACAATTAGGTATTCCATGCAGTTTCATCAAGAAAAGGAATGCTTACTGTGATGGCTGGCGCAACCTCAATTTTTCCAGTAAAACTTGATTTTTTACCCTCTCAAGCTCTATCATTAGGTTGATTTGTCATATTCCTCAAAGACTACAAAAACACTTTCTCTTTTTAACCAAAAAAGCTGCAAGAATTCTTTAGCAAAATATTAATTTTAAATATCTGCATTACTAAACAGTGCAAAATCATGACAACTGGCCAATTCCTTTACAGAAAATACCTGTAGAACAGAACAGGCTTCTACTATTGCAGGTATCCCAACACAAAATTATTCACCAGCGTAGGGAAAAAAGCCACAATAGATTTCAGATTGGCAGGTGTTTACAACAAAGGAATACTTTTGGTTTTTTTAAAACATAATATCCATTGTCTTCTTTTCAACAAATAATGTTGAAAAGACTGCATTAGGTAAATTAAAAAAAAAAAAAAAAAAAAAAAAAAAACAAAAAACAAAAAAAACAAAAACCCCTTTTTTTTTTATCAGATTCACACCAGGAAGGGCTTTTTTAGAGGGAAGGGGTCAAGGAGGGTGTGACAAATAGATAACTTCGTTTAAAAAGCTCTTTTAACATATATCACTGATTTTAAGCTTTTTCCAGACCTAAGAGTGAAATCAGGATGTATACACTCTATACTTGTGCGGCCCATAGGTTTCCTGTTTCTCTGACAAGAAAAATGGGTGTTTGAGCTGAAAAGGTTCCTTCATAATATATGTTCCAGCACAGAGTTGGGTAGAGAAGCATTGCTGTGGTGCAAAGATGCTTGGGCAGATATTGCCTCCTGAGTATTCATGACATGGGTGCAATGCTAGAAGTGGCTGGTGTAGAGCAAGGGCTGGAACCCCACATCCTCCTGCAGCTGACCTGCCTCATCATTAGGCCAAATTCTGCTGCTTCTGTGAGAGTGAAAAACCCCAAATTGTGATCACAACTCACACAGCTACACACACTAACCACGGAAGCAGACTTTCTTCCACAGCACTGATGCAAGTAAGGAGGAGTGGCATATGCTGCTGCACGCCTTCTTCACTGAGGAAATTCCATCACTTTTCATGATGATCATAAAGTCAGGGAAAGCAAATTCACCCCATAAAGTGGAAAAAATCCATACAAGTATCTCTTAAAGAAGTGCCTCTAAATTTACAGTAGAAATAAAAAAAAAATTCAGATTCATTTAATCAGGAAAGGTTGGGCCAGACCATCCTTGAGGTTCCCTTTTAACCAGGTATTTTATGACTCTTTCGGGATCTACTGGAGACTAGTGGAAATTTTTAATAGATATCCTCAATACTGAAAATCTGCGTTAGAAACAAAACAGTACAAATCGCTACTTAATATAAAGCCCATCAGGAATAACTACTTTAATTACTTCCCTTTTGGGACAAATTACATTAAAAATTGGGAAAAAAATTGCTAACTTCTGTGCTATCTGTGTAGATAAATATTCAAGTCTGAGGTTTCAAAATAACGCTGCCAGTAGCGGGACAAGACTGTTATGTGCAGGACTGGAAACATCTTCTGTCTCAGGCTAAACTGAAACAATACATAATTTTGTGGATTCACAAGCAGTAGCCACAGTTGTAAGACAGAGGCAAAACCAAATCAATATGTACTTTCTGTATTGTAACATGAAGTCTTTGGCTTTCACAGCCCAAAATAAGGGGAAAATAGGCAAACAAACAAATTCTGGTGCTATAAAGATAACACTGTGTGTGTGGGGGAGGGTGTCTCACAAAATCCTTCAAATTGAACTACACAGCTCAGCAGAATTTAAACCTGCACCCGTTTCTGTGAGTTGCAGACACTGACACACATGGCTTTTCCATTAAAACATGGTAGGCCAAAGAAACTGGTTACAAGCTCTGACTTGATGGAGTAATATGGACTTCTTATGACACTTCAAACATGTAAAGTGGCTTAAACTGAAATAATTATAAAGTGAATTATGATTCACTATGACAAAAGTACTCTGAAGATCCTGTGCTGGCATTTTAGCTGTTAAAAATACACGTAACTGAGGACTCAGCTTTGTATTCAAGCTTTGTTTCATTTTAGATTTACCATACAGAATGCCTACAGAAAAATAAGTCAAGTAATTTTGTTGCATTAAAAAAAAAAAATTTAACATACCATTTTGTCTCAGCATGAAGAATTTAAAAAGGCTGAAAGAGTATTTCAGGTAAAGGATGAATTTGTAATGGAAAATGGAACTCAAACACCTATATGTTGAAGAATGTATGTGGATACTGCAAAAATTGCAGTTTCTGTTTCTATGATGCAAACTGAAATTCTGAAATAAACCATCTAAAGTTGAAGTTCATAATAATTTAACAGTGGGAAAAAATAAACAGATATGGAAATAATTGTAAGCGATCTACCTCTAAAGTGAATTATTTCAGATGTGCCAACCACCACAATATAAAGCAGGAATGCATAACCAAACAATGTCAGTTAATTAGTAGATAAAGCACATCTCGAAACTTTACCACACATTTTACTAATTGTTTATAGCATTTTATGATTGCAAAAGGCTTGACACTGCATGAACTCTTTGGGGAAGAAAAATAGTGAAAAGGGGTTATTTGCACATTCATGCAAGTAAGGTTAGGCTTCCAACAAATATTGAACCAACTTACTCTCTAAAGAGAGTTCCAACACAGGGGACAGCATGCAAAACGAAACAAAAACAGAACAGAACAAAATAAAACAACAAAAAAGGGAAAAAGATAAAAACACACAAATTAGTGGCCATCAATACGAAGTTCCTGTATGGAATATAAACCAAAATAAAACAAAAAAGGTACTTCAAAACTTTTATGACAAATTTAAGTCATTTTATTGGGATACCAAATGTAATTTTAAAATAAGCACTTGGCATGTCCTTTAAGTCATTCTCCCATTTTCTCCTCCAAATAGTATTACTCTCTTATTCTATGTAATTCCCTCCATACAGATATCATGTTAAAGTAAACCTTATAAAAACCCACAAAAGTGATGACAGAATAATTCCTACAGACACTTGAGTAGAGTCTAAGATGAGATTTATGTAGGCGTATGTGTGTGATTAAAAAAAGAAAAATCACAGCTCATGAACTCTTAATACCTAAAGGCTTCTCCTGATAACATATTGGTAACTATTAATAGTTTCACAACACCAAAAAGCAGGAAAGGTTTCAGTGACTGGAACAGCTGTACCACAGGTTACAACACAGGCCAAAGTTTCTTGAAGCTACATTATTTCATATCACAGTGGCCAGTAAACAAAACAATCAACTAGAACAAGTCAATGTAACATTTTTAAAGGCTTATTTAAAAGGTAAAATGCCCTTCGGACATAGACAACTAAAGTTTGGAACATTTTCATTATCCTTCCATGGCTCCCATGCTACACAAAAATCTCCACAGTAGCTCTGACACATGCATTGCTGCAATATTAATTATCACAGAACAAGCACAATTAAACCAAGCTGCTATTAACAATTTGGTAATTACTCCATTTATAAAGTAAATATCCCAGCAATATTTCAATATATAATATTCTTTCCTCTGCTTTGACTTTTCTTTTTATGTAATTTTTTTTTTCTTTTTAACTGCTTGGTTTAGTCTTTTCTTCTGGATTTCTGTACTATATGATCAACTTTAATACCACGTTGCTGTCGGCAAGTTACTTCCAAAATACATGGTGACAGATAGCAGCTGTCACTTTTTCCAACAGGAAAAATAAAGAGGACAGATGAACACTAAAGTTAACCTGTCAAGACCTCTCATCACTCTTAGTTGAATTTTCCAATGCAGCAATAAGGAAGACTTAAAAATATGTAAAATGTATTGCATAATCAAAGTAGTTTTTCAGGATTCTTCTGGGAAAAGTAAATATTTCTGAAATAATACCCTGTTATGAACTTATCGTTATAATTTTATCAATTCCAAAATATGGACACAAAGTGGGACATGTTATACTCTACATAAAAGATACCACTTCTTCCAAACAAGCCTATAATGAAATAAAATAAAGTCATATTTTTTTTACATTATTACATTTATTAGGCTACTCACTTACCTGCATTCCTTCTGCTATGAGAAACCGCGACGTTTAATCAAGCTGTACTAGTGACCCACCTCCCACAAAAACTGTAAAAATACTATCAAGCAAAGTAACTAACTTAAAAAGATTTTAATCATCTTAGGAAACAGAAGCATTAATTTCCTTGTTATATCATCCATACAGAGTCATTACCTAAGTAAAACTGAATACAACACCCTTTCTTTTATACCAAAGTATAGTCTCCTTACAGAATATTAAAAAAATGATGTAAAAATTATTCACCAGTCTCAACTGCCAGCCCTAGCTACGAAATTCATGGAAGACATCATAAGCTATGATAATACAAAATGTCCTGGAAAATAAATAACTACATATTTGGCATAGTTTATCTGATTATATATGATTTAGTCAGACAACTTTATTTGTAGCTTAAATTACTGCAGAGCCTTTTTTCCTAATGGAGAGAAAAATCTTTACTTGTGTTGGCCTCTGTGAACAACAACTTCTTAAAAACACAGATTTTGAGCACAAACCGCTGAACTACTTCAATGCATTTTATATGACATTAACCTTCACTTTATTTCCATGATCCTGCAGAAAAAGGAGGAAAATTATCTTGTTCAAAACTCCAAATTAAATTAATTGAAATCTGATACCATTAACTACTTTTGCTTGTGAAATTTTACATATGCAAATATCACTGACATAATTTACCATAACTGCCTTTCTTTTAATTTATGTTTTCAGACATGAACTGAAAAAAAGAAAAACCTACACGTACCTTACTGTGAGGATCAGCAAACATTCTTGTGAAGATCTCACACAATCTTTTCAACTCAACACGACTGTCAAAACAACAACAATACATTAGTCAACTCCCTTGCTAGTTCTGCTAAAACACTAATGCACAGCAATCAGTGAAATCAAGAATGACTACTGAATCAAATAATCTAGCAAATTAAATAGAGGAAACCGTTTTGTTCAAGACATGGGTAAAAATGTAATAGCTTTCATCTAAAATGAGACTTTACACCTAAAAATGTCTCTTTTAAACTGTCTCACATATTATATCATACTTTTGTAATGGAGTAGATATTGAAAAAGGTGTTCTTAGTAGTGAGTAGTAAACTATTTCTTCTGAATAAATACCCCCCAAATTATAGTAGTAATAAAAAAGGCCTTCTATTGATAATAGATGGAAGCATCTTACAAACCTTCTGTACAGCAAGAATTCTCAATTTTGAATTCCCTACATCCACTAGTACATAAATACACACTAGTAGCCAGAACTGAGAAAAGATTCCTTGTTCCTTCCCCCATCTTACTCTCAAAGACACACCCTGCCTTCCTCCCCGCTGCCTCCCACCAACATTGAAACAAGGTGTTTTTCTATTGAGATGCCATCCTACCTTAGAGTTCTCTGGTTCTTTAGTAAGTTCTGCAGGCCTAGAAGGCCTTCTTTCCTCTCTGACCAGTTGGTGCTGGCACAGCGGTTCAAGACTTCAGCCACATCTTCTGTCTGCCTCATGTAGGTTGGTATGCTCCCATTCCTGGAGCTGTAGGACCTTTCCGAACAGGCACTTGATGCATCGCTGTTGGCATCATCATCTGAGTACATCCCGTACGATTCATATCTTCTTCGCACGGGCTTCTTCTATTGTACAGAGACACCCCAGATTAGCACTGGTTCTCAAAGGGATAACACAACATACCCACAACGGGTCGAGAGAACAAGTTTCAATAACTAGTGTGACCCCTACTGCCTGCAGCAACAAGTGTCTCCAACCATTCAGCAGGTCAAACCAAGTAAATGGAAATATTTTGAAGTATGGCTTACATAGTATTCCAAATATAAACCCAAAGCAAATGCAGAGAAGACATATGTTTGATGAAACACTTAACTTTAGGTCTTCTTTCAAGAACCCATAAAATTGGATAATAGGGTGACAAAAGACTGTTGCAAGTTAGTTATTTCACTTCATAGCTTTATATATGTCACAGAATTTAAGAATCAGAGGTCTACACATATTTGGACATTTTAACTCATTTTGTATCAAACATGTTAATAGCAAAATATTAAACTATTATAGAAGAAAAATAATTTCTATACCTTAGTCCGTATGTCTCCTAAGAGCTGTTAGCAGTAAATTATTGAAAAGAAACAGAAATTGAGAACAGGAAGGTAAGGCATAGCAGCACTGTGAATAATAAACTTCCTGCCACTGGACAACATACAGTCTTACTGTCAATTTTGTTCTTAGCTCTCTGTGTCTAATTAGCGTATCACACATTGTCAAGAAGTAGTTTGCTAAGCTTCCATTTCCAGTAAAATATTACATATCATGGGCAGGTTGGTCACAAAGACTTCTCTGTCAAAATCTTTGTGTCTTATGCAGTGATATTTGAACATGAACACATTAACTTAACACATGCAGTCAATTGTTACTTAAGTACAAAACCTTGATTTGAACTAGTTGATTAACTTCAATATTTTGTTTAATAACTTTAATATTTATGTTTAATAACTTTAAATTTTGTCATTGCAACAATTACAGTCAATGTTCTCCAAAAAAACCTGATTACATAGTGTAAAATTCCAAATCTCCTAAAACAAAAAACAAGCCAACAAAACAAAACACTACACAACATACCAAAGATCAGAGGGGGGAAAAAAAGAGGCTATTTATCCTAAAATGAAAAAAAAAAACCACACACCTCTGCAAAACAGCTCTTGTCATTCAAACTTTGGAGTTGAAGTCAGCATTTAAAAACTGCTTCATTACATACTCAAAGAAGCAGTAGTATAAGTGATCGTCTTCTCCTTAATTACCACTGCCCCTTGCATAGGGTTGTAATTTTTAAACATATAATAATTTAAAGGATACCACAATCCTAATCACAAACTAATCAATACAACAGGTAAGAAGCAGGCTTACTGTCAATAGAGTGAGCATACATGTATGTGTAACAGAATATCTGAAGGGAAAAATCATGGAGATGTTGAGTTTTGGAAAAGAGACACCATAAGGAAAAAAAAAGATTTTTCAGTAAATGAATCTGAAATGCTGAGGATGGTACTAAAGTAAAAGACATAAAAATATGTAAAGATTTCTGCTATTGCTGCATTTTATACAGCAATATTCAAAACAGATCTTGGGCAGAAGACTGACACCTCTTTGGCTTCACCACCACTAAAACTGGCCAAATATTTTTCATAAAATAAAAAAGAAACAGAATCTGGAATATTTTTGTACTTATATTACATATGTCATGACTCTACATTCTACCTTTTAAAAATACCATTACGAGTGTGAATATTCAGTCTATGATGAAACAGTAAGAGTGTTTATCACCAGATTTCTATCTCCATGGAGCCATTTCTACAGGACAACCTGTATCATTTACAGCGTGGAAAGGAACCAGGCATGCAAATACTACAATAATAAAATGTTGCAGTTTTTGATCCTTCTTTGTAATGTCAGACTCTAGTTAAAATATACAAACTGATTTTCCTCTAACATCTCTAGCAGCATCATGATGTTTTGGATACAGGTAATACAAACCAGTTTCTCTGAAGAAGCTTTATTGCTTCAACAAAGTAGGACACATTCAAGCCTCAAGAGCAGTCATTGGAAACATGATTTTCTCCTCAACTTCTACTCTTACTACATTATTTGTCCAGCAAATTTGAAAACTAGGAGGCTGCTAAAAAGTACTGAAGATACTCTTTGTTATGCATCTGTGTGGAGAGGACCATAGCACAGGCTTTCCAGTTATAGCCAGAGAATTTTGACGTTCCATGGACTGTTTTTCTGTTGTTCCCTATTCCAAAATCCAGACTGACTTCCAGTTTACAAATCAGCATTCACCATTAGTGCTGAAAACTTTCAGCAAGTTTATAATAAAAAAGGGGAAAATGCTCTCAGCTTCACATGACCTCTTATGCAAGATTTCAGATACTGTGATCTCTATGCCAGTGAAGGCACACAAATTTTAAACTAGTATGTCAAGAAAAAAGTATTAACCAAGAAACCAATAGTCACACTAATATGACAGAATTCTCAGATTTTGAAATTTGGTTTCTCTCTATTCAGTTATATCTGACTGTAATTTAGAGTCTAATTTGTAGCTTTTTACTAACTTCCAAAGTAACTTTTTTTTAAACCAGAGAAATAACCATTTCTTTAAAGCATTGTGGTAACTAGAAAACAGGTACTTACACGTATTTAATGATATGCAAATAGCATACAATAATTGATAAAAATATAGCTGATTCATAGCATCAGTATTATAAATTAACCAAGGATTTCAGCTTGCTGATGTAAATATCAGACTAGCAAAATACATCATGTGTTCAGTTTGGCTTACAGGGGCAGGAAGGCAGAGGAGCCAAACCCACCCTTTTAAAGGACAGTATAGCTTAGGAAAGAGAATAACCAGTTTTAACTTGGTGTAAGATTTTGAAAACAAAGGAAAACAAAACCTAAACTTACGAGATGCAACCTGCTGTGCTGGTTTTGGCTGGGCTAGACTTAATTTTCCTCACAGGGGCTGGTGTGGGGCTGTGCTTTGGATTTGTGCTGAATAGAGGCTTGATAATATGGAAAGGTCTTGTTATTGCTGAGCTGGGCTCACACAGAGCCGAGACCTTTTTTGCTTTTTCTACTGCCATGCTGGACAGGAAGCTGAGGGTGAATGGGAGACTGGGAGGAGACACAGCCAGGACAGGTGACCCAAACTGACCAAAGGGACATTCCAGACCATGTGACATCATGCTCAGTATATAAAGTGGGGGGAAGAAGGAGGAAGAGGGGGATGTTTGGAGTGATGGTGTTTGTTTTCCCAAGTCACTTCTGTGTGCAGTGGGGCCCTGCTCTGTTGGAGATGGTTGAACACCTGCCTGCCCATGGGAAGCACTGAATTAATCCTTTGTTTGGCTCTGCCTGGGTGCATGGGTTTTGCTTTCCGTATTAAACTATCTTTATCTCAACCCACAGGTTTTCTGGCTTTTACCCTCCTGATTTTCTCTCTTGACACCAGTGGTGGGGGAGAGAGAAAGTGGCTGTGTGGGGCTTGGCTGCCCAGCCATCATTTTCTCTCTTCAGCATTGATCTCACCTGCTGTGAGACAGAAAAACTTTAAATGGCGCCCAGGCTTCTGGTAAGCAGAGGGCTTTAGCTGTCACCATTCCCAGATCTAACAAGCCTTCAACCTACCCTGAAGTTGTTCTAGCTGTTGTGAGAAACTGCTGGTTAGTTCTACCTGTTTAAGTGGCTCCTTGGGCCACTCCAACACAACAGTCCAAGACTGTTTCCTATCTGCCATGAAAAAAAAGCATGCTTCTCAAAAGTTAAAAGTTCGATAGGGAATGAAAATTCCAATACTTGCAGCTCCAGCAACTCAGTTTCTTCCCCTCCGCCCCACCCCGAGAAGCCAATAAAAGAATAAATGACAAGTTCTTCTGCATGCTTAATGTACAGGAACCTAATGGTTAAAGAGCCTGTAACCTACACAAGGTAAGTGTGTGATTCTTACCAAAGCATCTGCTACTGCCTCTTCCACATCAGAACCTGTGTTCAGAACCCGCATAGCACTGACTGATGATGACAATCTACTTGACTGACTAATTCCAAAGCCAGAACCTGTTACAACAACAAAATAAATACAAAGAATTCAATCAGAATAGAAAGCTGGGATGTAAATATGACACTCACTTATAAAAACCCAAACAGAAGAAAAGCATTTGCTTAGCATTTTTAATAAATTATTTAGTGGATAAAATAACCATTTTCATTCTGAAGTCTTTAGTGGTACAGACAAAAGTAAGAATTCAAGTAAAAAGCCAGTCACCTACATTCTGTTCCAACGTCACAAGGAAAAAGCCCTATAAAACAATGGTTTTATTTGAAAGAAGTTTTGCCTTTTAAAAAATTAATGTCTTCTTCCTTTTGGGTTTTTGTTTTCATTTAGAAAGAAAGCAAATACAATAGGAAGGCTATTGGGACTGTTGATTAGAAAACTACATGCATAAAGAAAGCTCTACAAATACTAAAAAATGGAAAACTAAAAAATGTTCTTCTGCAAGTAAAAAAATGTTGTTAAGGAAAAAAAAAGAGGATTAACATTGGAGGATGAGAGTGGAGACAAAATCTAGCAACATAAACACATCTATCTGGATTATTAAAACCACAAAACTCAAAATAATATAAATAATGCTTTCTAAAACTGAACTATGAGAATAACCAAGTGGGTGGGGAAAAAAAAAATCCAGGATGACTGCACAGATGACAGCAAAGGGTACTCATCCTTCACCTGTGGCCCCATAAGCATCAGGAGCGTAGAGGGCACCAGTAGATCTGGAGTGATGTCTGGAAGCTGCAATAACAGGATTAAATAAACCCTATCTATGACCATGGAATCAAAGTGCTGCAATAGCTGCTCAGACGAACAAGAGAATATTTATAAAAAAGATTCAGCTTAAGCACAAGAAACTGAGTATTAAACAGAAGCAAAAATCTTCAGAGAAGTTCTTTGATTATACCAAATATGATTATATAGGTTTATGTACACTGGACATTTCATGCATATTTTTTTTTTAATTTACAAGATTAAGAGCAGGGTAAAAGCAAGTATGTTTAAGTTCGAAGACGAAAAGGTGCCCAGACACACACGCACACACTCACACACAAACAGAATCATCAGAATTACCTAAAAAGTTACCAGTCCACTGACACTGGTCTTGCATTGTGGACTTTAATAAATTCTGTGTGCTCAAGTCAGAGTTAGAGCTCACATATCAAACATTATCTGCAAAAAGTGCCTCCTGCACGAACCCCCTGTTTTGGCAGCTGGCAATTTATATACACTTGAATTCTTGTCTATGTTGTAAACAACTCAACCTCAGTAAAAACTCGTCACTATGTAAATGAAAGTTAAAATTCTTCAATTATATTTAAAAGTTTAACATAGGCCAGCCAATGTAATTATTAATTCACATACTTACTATCTTATTTAAATAAATAAAATGTGAAGCTGAAACACTAGTTACTACAGCTAGTTACTGCTAGCTACTACAGCTCATTAAGATTCTTTAAAGTTGTGGAAACTGAAGATCCTTAGATCCTTAAGGATTTCTGAATAAAACTGAGTACCCCACTCCTTATGGCACTTGTATAAAACTAGTTTTTTAGTGATTCTGAAGAAGTTGACTCACCATTGATAGCATTTTCTTTCCTAAAACCAGGAATTTTAAAATTGTGTTTTTAAACAATCCAATTTTTTTCTTCAGTTCACTTAAGTTAGAATTTTATTGCCACATAAATGACAATTTTAACTTGAACCCAAATGTCCACCAACAGGGACAAAACCCCCAGTTAAAATCTTACAATTTAATAAATAACTGTAAATGCAAGTATTTTACTCCTTCTGGATATATAAAGTAGCATTAACAGAAACCAAATCAAACTAATCATCCTTTTCTCTGATTGACAAAGAACATTCAAGAATCTGATCTGAATCATGTATAGGTGAATCATGGACCAAATGACATTTTGGGAAGGACCTTTTAACCTAAGTGCACTTCCACAATGATATAAGTCCTGTAAAGATCCCAGAAACAACACACCTTTAAGTTCTCCACTCCTTACATAAGGTACAGTGATGTACTTTATTTCTAACTAATCCTATATGAGGATGTTTGGCTAGGGCATTTTAGTTTGGAATCAATGCTTCACGGAATGCTTGGCTCTTTAGAAAGTGCATCTCGGAATGGAAAAGGAGACAGGACTGAGAATGTCATAACACAGACATCACAGCTGACAGCTCTTTAAATACAAGCATTAATGGGATAAACCTTCCCCTTACTTTCCATCAATGATCCCTGAAAATTAAAGGTTCAATTAAAAACTAAAAATTCAAACTTTAGGCAAGAAACTTGAAATGACTTCTGTCCCTACATACATTTGAAATATGCTGGACAAGTTTTTAAGACAGTGAAAAAAACCCACTATATAGAGGGTGAAACATACCTTATTCCAAAATATATTTTCAAGAATATTCTTTGTACCCCTCAAATTGCAGAAATTGTCAAGTATTTACTTTTGCTGTTACATTTTTTTAAAGGATGAATCAAAATAAGACCTTAAATGGACTCACATTAAGATGATTTCTTAACTAAAATATGGACATTATACTAGTCTGATATCTAATACTGACTATATTTAACGGAAGTAGACACTTCTGTACAAATTACAAATCACTTGCTTCTTAATGGCTCTTATCTCCCAGTTTATAACATTATACTGAGACATGAGATTACCTAAACTCTTCATACCAATGTATACAGTGAAGCAATTCTGTAGCATTTAGGTCACTTTATACCCCAAAGGGGGATAAAATCCATTTTATTTCATTTGTGTTCATAAACAAAAATTTCTGTGCTGACAATGAGAGGCAATACAAGTTACATTCCCCTATTCAACCCCACCAAAGTGCCTCTAGCTACACAGAGCTGAATTTGCCTTATTTCATCTTTCACTTGTACGAAGAAAACAATGAATGACATTTCAGATCTTTCAAATAAAAAGTCATACTAAAAGGAATCTTCATTTATTCCCAGTATAATTTCCTTTTTTTTTTTTTTTTAAACCAATGCTGGATTCCTATACGTGTTACTTTGCATTCTCTGTGCAATTCCACCTATTTCACTAGCATAGGTACTTGATTTGATATCTGTATTATAAAACTGAACTACATAAATAAAAATGAAACATCCAGTGGCATCTATCCCAGCAACACATCTCATGGTATTGCCTAATACAGACTTCTAAAGATAGCAAGCATTCAACCAATTACAAAATTTAAATCTGATCTTGCATGCATGTAATTCAAATCAAGCTTTAAGGCAGCAAAAGAAGCACAAAGAGTTCTGCAAAACACCCTCGTTTTTGAAAGAACAGAAGTATACTTCAACAAAATCTCCCAGCTGTGTTTTAGAAAAAAATACAGGTTTCCTAATGGATCCTGCATAACATCTACTTTTAGTATCATTTCCCAATTAAACAGCATCTGGGCAAACTAACATTAGTTACTGAAACAGCTTTCATTCAATTAATCTGTACTCTCCCGATAAAACCACGGCTGGCAGGAAGCCCTAAGAGACCACAGCATATGTCCAGTGCTAATTAGGAGTACAGTAGGGTGCTTCAATTTGAGATAGAAACCAGAGATTTACTATTTTCAGACTATGTTTAACAGCTAGTATTGTATTATAAAGTCCTTAACTGTAAGCTACACTGAACAAACCAAGTAAGAAGGATACATACTGAAGATTATTTCAGACAAAGGTAACACCAAAAAGAGATCTGTTTCAGATTCAATTGCACAGAGAGTTTAGTATTACCAAACAAGCAAAACAAAAACCCAATCCAATATGTAAAAGCACTTTAAGCAAAATTTACTATCAACTTTGTAGTAACCTTGACAAAGATACATGGAGATGAAAACCTTCCCTAATCCTTAACCAACATGTTAAGACAACTATAAACTAGTATTTCTATGCCTCATTGACATTTCAGAAACAGACTGATAATCTTGCAAAACCTTGCCATTTGTGTCCAATAAGCTGCTGACCATACAGCTAAGGGGACATAATTAAGTGAATTAAGTGAATTTTCTCCTTACACACTAAAATAATTCATTGACTAGGTAGAAAATTTTGAGCAACAGCTGACCCTGCACTCAAGTACCCAAGCAATGAGTGCTGCAATGAAAAGAGAAACACGTAATTTTAAAAAAATATCCAAAACCAGGAGTGCCTTTTCAAGATGGCATCTAGACATTAAGCATCACACACCTTTCTAGACTTGGTACTTGAGACTAAGCCTTGCAAAGCCTGTATTTTTCCTGTGTGCAGCCCATTCACACATTGGCCAATCCTTCATCGGGGTAAGTGGGGGGAGAGCCAAAGGAAGGGAGAACATGGTGGCCAGCTACAAGCTAAACGGAGGAGGCACGGATTCGTTAGGCGCATGTAAGGAGGGGCAGGGACAGCCATGCACGACAAGGCTCTGAGTACTTACCGAGGGGCGGGAAAGAGCGGACAGGGCTCGTGTCCCTGCTACTTTCACGGCTGGCCTCCCTGCTGCAGCCCTGACTCACACTAGGCCGAGGAATGCGGCTGCCTCGCGCTAGTATGATTCAGGGTGCAGACAAACAGCGGCACAAAGGGAGAAGACATAAGAAAAGTTGCAGTTTTAATGCAATTCTGTTCTGCAGTAAGATCAAAGATGCATTTCTAAGAAAAGACATTGATGATTATGTCGCATTTTAAGTCATAACCTTTTCTACAGACTTGATTGTGCTGGACTAGTCTAAGTGTAGGCAGTTCAATGAAATTATTTTTTTGCATAGTTTAAAATGGAAATTTACTAACTTTTTACAGAATGGTTGAAAAACCCTTTGGAAAGGATGGAGAAAAAACAAGCAACATTGAGTAATGATTCAGAATTTGTGCTCAAGATCAAGTTAATCAACAGAAGCAACAATGGAAAACTCCACAGCTTTATAAAGAAGGAAAATAAAATTACGCGGCTAAGATAAAAATCAAAAATACAAAGGAAGAACAGCATCAATACCATTAAAATCAACAGATGTTTTTCAATAACATTGTTTGCAATAAAGTGCAATTGAATTATACTGGGAGGCTGAAGACATGTAACCTTCATTTTAGCATCATAGCATTTACACATGTGCACACACATACACGGAAGACAAAGTAATGAAGAATATATTTTCAAAGTGGTATCACACTTTCATTCAAAGGATATGGGTATTTTGGGTGTGAAGTGAAAAAAGAGAAGGAAGAAAGGGAGGTGAGGAAAACAACAACTACAACATTCTGACAAGAAAAACCTCAAATTTCAGCTTCAGTTTAAAACTGTCTTGTATATCAAAAATTAGTCTCAGCCACATTCTAGGATGTATTCTATTTTTTTCATCCACCTGTAACTAAATACCAGCTGTAGAAATCCAGCACTTAAAGTAAGAAGGGCTATAAAGAAATCAAAAGTTATTTGGTGACTCTTACCTACTGACAACCTAGAAGGACTAGCTTCTCTACTGCATCCCTGACTTCGTGGGATTTTGCTCCGTTTTTGTGCAGCTGCAGGATTCACCAACACTCTCTGAACTCCTGTGTTCATAGTTGAAAGTGTGGTTGTTGTCAAAACTCTTCCAGGAGACCCAGATCTACTGCCAGCTGAAGGTAGAATGAATAAATATTAGTAACAGCACAGTGGACAAACAATCGTGGTTAAAAAGAAAATAATACCTGAAGTTAGTACGAAGGTGGTGGCAGACTGAAATGATCGGAAAAACTTACAAGGTAAAAACATGAAATAGAATGCCTTGGTACGAGTTCTTACAGTATTGCATACAAGGTAGTTAAAATTATCGATGCAAGGAAGCACTTGACATGGTATTTAGCACTACATAAGCTCAAGAAACCCCAATTATTATTTCAGGACTTCTTCAAGAGTTCCACGGTCCCTAAAATGAACGTGTTCATTTTTTCTAAGCTGTGTGGTCTCACTAACCACATTTTCTATTAATAAAGAAAAGTAAACAACAAACTTGTTAGAAAGCTAAAGGGAGAAATTTTAAACTAGGATTTCATAACTACCCCAGCTCTTCCAATGCAACCCATGTTAGAATTAGTTAATGTGATTTTCCTAACATTTGAAATTTTCTCCCTTGCTTTTAAAAGCATGGGGTCCTCAAGCACTATTATGACATTAAATAAAATGTGACTGAAGACAAAGTACTCATTTACATTTCTGTGGAGGTTACCCCACAAATTACAGAAAATCTTCAATTAGTTTTAAACAAACTAAAAAATTGATTAGGATATATTTAAGTGTCTTAATTTTCTGTTAATTAAAACTGTATAGTACAAAATACTACAGATGTTCAAGGTACAGTATCACTACCAGAAACTGTGGTAGTTTATCTTTAATTTTGATATTTCAGTTACAGAATATTTAAGTTCTTAACAAAGAATTCATTCTTTCCTAGCTATAACTAATTTATATCACCAGCTGATATTAATATATTGTTTCCAGCTGTACAATTCAAGAAATATGACCAATAAAAAGCAAAACAGAATTTCAACCAAAGACTAATTACATAGAGATTTGAACCTTTCATTAATCTTTAAAATACAATCAGGTAACTGACCACAGTGATGCTATCAGATTTACAGACAACATGCAACTTTCCAAGTGAATTTCATGAGTTACTTTTTATGAGGCACATTGAAAAAAAGATACAAGTTGACTAAAGCTTGACTATATGGGAAAAGAAACACAATCCCAAACAAAATAAAACATATGCTGGGGTGGAAGACAGAAACCTAAAAAAATGTACCATGCATATACTTTCAGATTCATTGTTTGAATTCAAACTTGAAATGATTATTTAGCAAAATCCCTTTTCCAAACTAAGGGCCTATTCAGCAGAAATGATAAACAAAGTATTATGCAGCCTGGAAAAAAAAACAAGCACAACTTCTATAGCAACAGAAGAATAAGCAAACCTATAAAACTGCTGTTATGTGCAAAAATTAAAGGTTTGAGAGTTTCTTCATCAGGGTATTTCAACTTAGACCTGATATTACTGTGCTTTCTTCCTGTTTTGTATCTCTTTAAAACAGTAAAAATATAGTAGAAGGTTTCACTGTGCTGCAGACTTGTACATTTTCTTCAATAGGTCAGAAATCTGAAAAACCATACTCTTCTCAGAATATTCAGAAGAAATGCAACCTCTTGTTCTAACACTTTATTTAATCTTTCTATAGTCTGACTTGCAAAGTGTACCACTGCAGTGTAAATTAACTGAATGCAGCTAAATAGCCTGAAAATACCATGCCAGTAACAGCATTGGCATACTCTTGTCAGTATTACCACTACCAGCAGATCTAAGTGAGCTGAATGATGCAAGAAAGATTACTAAGGCACTACTCCAAAATGACAAACCCTTCCCATCTCTCCTGCTTTCTACATAAGGATTGCATCCCATTAGGTTATGTGCAGCATATGGAAAAAAGCAAGCCAGAATTTCTGCTGAATAGGGTCCTTAAATGAGGTATGTCAAACAGGTGATCAAACAATGATGTGTACACGAATTCTGTAGACTCTTACCACCAATGGGGTTAGCAGACTGTGATCCTGAACAAGTGTAAAGGCAGGATTAGGGTAGGGATTTATTATCCATGAAGAGGGAGGGAGCAGAGCAGATTAAAAAATGAATGGCAAATGGAAATAAGAAAGCTTTAGTCATTTCACACAGGAAAAAAAGCCGCAAGGGGGTTATGCTAAAGCAGTGCTATTAAGTAGCTTCCACAACTGAAGAATTAAACTCAGATGCTATGTACAAAGCAGATGAAGCAAAGCTGCACAAGCAAATTACAATTCTTCAGCTTTCTTATCAACAACTCAACACTGAAGAATTAAATTTCAATTAAGCATGAAACTGTAGCCTGCATATTACTTGAAAAGAATATTACATTGCCAAAAAGGCTCAAGAAGTTCAACAGCTGAACAAAAATTACACACAAGATCAAAACTTTGTTTTTTGAGACACAACAGTAAAGGAACTGAACTGCAGGTGCGGTGGATGACCAAAACAAAAAACCAAATTCACAATGGCATAACTGAAAAGACTTGCATAGAATTCTTCATTTTTCTCTTTAAAAGTAATCTTGAGTATAAAAGGAAGAATTTGTTTCCATTCAGAAATTCTCTGAATGTCGATTGTAATGCAATTTTAGCAGACTCTGTTGAATTACCTGACAACCAAACTGGAAAGAAGAGGAAAAAAATGTAACCATTTTTTTCCATAGGTAAGAAGAAAATAATGAGGCATTTACTTTATGTTAATTTAAAAATAGAAGAGTAAAGGGCTTTTAAAACCCTAATAAAATTTTTTTGTAAAAGCATTCAAATTTGCAAGTCTTTCATAAAATGATTTTTGAACAAAAGATAGCTGTAACCCAAAAATTAACAAAAGCATCTGTGCTACAGTGGTTTTAAAAAAAATAATAGCTTAAATCTAATATAAAGCTCTTCTCTCATTATATAAGCTGGGGAACTAAAACAATCCCCTGTATGGAAACATTAAGCATCACGCTTCACACAATGCTGTGAAAATTTTCAGTCATGTAAAGAAGCATCACCCAAACAGCTGGCATACAGTGCCTGAGAATTCTCCTTTGCCTGTCCATTTGTATTTGCCCTGTTTATCTTCCTTAAAACATCTCAGAATTCTTGTTCTCCCCCACTGACAGGTTATAATGAACTATTTGAAGCAATCGGTTCTGAAGAGAAGTAGCAATAAAAGGCGGCAAAGATGCATTCATGCATTTAATTTTCACACATCATCACATGTAGTCAGATCTAGTTATCTCAATATCAATTTATCTCTTTAGACATTAATACTCCGTAAAAATGAAAAAAAACCCCATAATTATTAGTAAACAAGCTGGAAACACTTAATTTTGCTTCTCTGGATATAGAGCTATTTAATGTTATATGGCAGTGATCATTGCTAAAGTATTATATTGCTACGTAAATTTATCCCCTCCCCCAGACATTTATCAGACATCTTCACTTTTTACAAATTTACTGAATCTATTCAAAGTACAGAAGAACTTTCAAAAATCTTAATTTCAAACTTTCCTAATACTAATGAAAAAGTTGTTATAGACACTGCTTATAGCTTTTCATAGAAGAGAAAAAGGGATTAGAAGAAACTTTACCTTCCCTCCCTCTTAAATTATTCACATATTCTTTGCTTATGGTACAGTGTGGCAATCTGTAAAACAAGTTTTGCAGAACTTTTGTCCCAGCCAATAATGACTCATGTTCAGGCTCTCATTTCACAAACAGTTCTGGGATTGTCAAAGCCCTTAATAGAACTTCTGCTGAATTTTAGTATCCTACATTTATCAGTTCACATTGTTGGAAAGCTTTATTTCAGAAAACCTGCAAACACTAGATCAGGTTTGATCCAACTGTACTTGTTGGGAAATTAAATTATGCAAAACTGTATGGGAAGTACTCTAACAGAAAAAAACCAGCTACTACCTGCTTTTTTAACTTCTAAAATCTTTCTATTTACAATACATGCAGTCATTGCTACGAAGACAAATACTTCTGCCATTAAAGACATTATTAGGGGGTTTTATTAAAGAAAGTGGATATGGTTAGTGATAACAAAATAACTGTATGGAAAATTTTAAACCTGGTAAAATTTACTGGTTTAGAACATTAGATCTGACAATTTATACAAGTGGGAAGTTAATTTTAATTTTATTATGCATTTGTCTTCTTTTCATTAATTTAGTTGCATTTAACTTAATTAGACAAAGATGAGAATCTAAAAATGCTACAGAGCTTAGTCAGAAAATGTCTGTTGGAGACATCAAATGTGTGGACGAATTGCTGTAGGTCAGCCAGTGCCAAGAGTGTGAGGTCATCAGGTCTTTTTAATTAATGACCAAATGCTTGGCTAGATCTGCTTTGGTTACTAAACATGCAGAGAAAATGACTGTGGATTAGCTGACACACATTAAATTGCTTGTTTTAACCCTCTGACTCAACACAAGCTCGGTAATTGATTGTAAAGTGAGGGATTAGTATTTTTCTTTCAAAGAAGAGTTAAGTAAAGGCAAGAGCTGTAAAACAAAAAAAGGAGTTTATATCCAAGAGCTACAGCAGTGCCTAGCTTAAAGTGAAAATGGGCGTTCCTGGCTGAAAGAAGACTTTTTTAAAATTGGAAAATTAGGTTTCTCAGGTAACAATGAGGACATCATTCAGCCTACCAATTCTTCTCTACTATTAGTCCATGTTTACTGGCCTTTCATGCTGGGGAAGTCAGAAAAGGGGGGAAAAGAATGTTGAGAAGTTATAACTGAAGACAGAATTTAAGGATAGATTTCACTTCCTGCTACATTATCTAATTTAATTAGCAAACTAAGAGCTAACCTAGTATTTTGTCCAGAGAAAAACAACATGAATCAGAAAAGCATGCAAATACCACTGACCCAAAACACTGAAAAAAATACCTTCATTTTGGTCTGGCGATGATGAACCTAAGGCACAGAACAACAACTCAGTATGTAGCTTTTTTTTTTTTAATTAACTTTGACTGTAGCCATTGGTCAATGAATATATGCTTAAGCATTTGGTCTCTTTATCAGGTATAACTGATAAACAGAAAATACATACGCTGAGATTGTGACACCACTTTGGTTCTACTCCGTCCTCTGGAATCAGTTTTAGAATTTCCAATACCAACAGAAGGAGCTGAGAGCTTTGATCGTATACGACCTGGGAAAGAAAAATGGCATTAAATCAGTTTTTCACAGTCAGGTAGGAAGCAGAGCATCAGTAGTATTTACTAATATTTTCTGAAGTTTCTACACATAAAAGAAGTGCAATGTAACTTGGTGACAATTCACTTGGGATAATTAGTAGAAATTTGAACACCTTGAGGAATTTTAATAGCTGACGAAGCAAGATACCTCTCCTCTGATGCTACATGTTTCAGCAAACAATTTGCACATTACACCTTCAACACCCTGGACTGGCTAGCTACTTCTTCCTTCCAACATATATATGCCGACTACATCAAAAAAAGGGTAAGTTTTACTCAATACAATGCAATGCAAACACTAATGTTGCTGTATCAAGTACAGTTTTCTCACGATTACTTGAGCTTGTAATTCTACTTTTGCTGTCATAAAACTACAGAATAGGATTCTGAGCTTTCTTCCTAACTTCACTCTTCTTTTTAGAAATCTAAATACTAGCTTTTTTATTACTGAAGATTCTACTGTTTCCCTGGCCCTGGTCATACAGACTTCTCCAGCGTTTTCCAAACCTTCTAGAGCATTTTGCAAACACTAACTACATTTAAGTACTTCTCTTGACAACATGATACAAAGAAATACTACTCTCCTCTCCCCAAAAGACAGAAAAGCCAAGCAGGAGACAAAATAAACTAAGTACCTACAAATAAAACAAGAGATTCACTTTTCTCTAGAATGCCAAATGGCAAATGACAAATTCTCCTGGGTTTGGTCAAACCTTTCTGCATTGCTAGCCATGTTCCTCGTAACATCCAGCATATACAAAGAAATTACAAAAGAAAGGAAGACCCCAGTTGTCTGAATTATAGTTAACTGAAAGATCACTCATAAGAGAAAACAGTGGTGTTGTATACTACATTTCCTAAGCCAACCTCTCAAACAACAGAAAAATGAAATCAAAACCAAACTTACACTAACCATAATTCTCCAAAGTTGCAAGAACAAACCCCAGAAAGTCTGTACAGGGTGGATCTAGCTCAACAAGCTCAACGCTTTCAAACACAGCATAATTAAAGTATTTTCTAGACATGCTGAGTAAATATTTGACCTAAAATAATTAGGTACATAGACTGTTATTTAGTTCTAGCCTCTTTAGGCTTTTCACAGCAGAATGTGGAGATCAACCAAGTTAATATTATTCATCCAAGTACGGGGGAATAGCCATAGATGAGAGTCTATAAGAAGAGAATCAGGATAAAGGAGGTTATTCACTAAACTATTAGGAAACAATAGGCTTAGCAAGAACAGTTAGATTAACTAGTCCAAACTCTACTAGTTATCCCCGTGCAATGGCAACTGAGAGCTGTGAGACTGCAAGGCATGTAACTGCATTCAGAATTTGGCCCAAAACCTAGGAATACAGAGTGCCGCTATTCCAATACTACGTTAAAGTATCACCTGGAACCTGTTTCAGTTTTACCAATGTAAAATAAACCAGTTTGTGTCTGTGAATTAAATGAACTGTTAACTCATTTGGAGTCTCTACATCCATTCACTAATGGCAGGTTTAAATGTTAATAACAGATTGAAAATTAGCTTCCAAGTCTCACAGAGATGAGTAATAGTAGCACCTGCTTCCCAGAGCATGAGCACATTTGATGAAATATTCTGTGACAAGATTTGCTCTAAAAAATGAACACACATTTATAAAGCCCCTGTATTTTCACAGCAGAAATGTTAAGCAATGGTACTTAAGACTGCAGATGAGTAATTGAGAATTAAAATAAAAGCAAAAGAAATTTAAAAATAGTACATGACAACCAAGTATTAGGTGCATAAGCTGTTAGCCCATAAGCCCATTTCTGTTATGAACCTCCACAAAGCCCAAGAAACACCAAGTTCTACTTTTAAAGCTTCATTTGTATCAATGAAAATACGAAGCTGAAAATATTAACTAGTCTAACAAAATAGTTTCTTACCATCTTCAGAAGCTGTTCCTAAACAGAAAAAATAATAAAATACATGATATTCCAAACAATACTATGTCTTTAAAATTTCTTTTTGAGATTAATCTTGGGAATCTTGACAAATTTTATCAAGTCAAGAGAGCTAAAGCTTTTATGTTGCAACTCCATAACTGAACTGAAGTAAAATAATCAAGTAAATATCCATACTACACTGATAGCAATTTACAAGAACACAATGCACATCACTGCCTTCCAAACCACAAGAAGTTCAACAGAAAAAAATTACATCTATGAAATCAGTCAAAAAAATTACATATACAGATCAAAACAGACATTAAAAAAACTGTAATGCAAGCTCTTCTGAAAATATGAAACATACTGTTATACATAACCTCAGAGAAAAACACAGTGTTTCCCACACTGGACAGTGATAATTTGATAGGAATTGCCAGCAAGGAGGATTGCTCTGAATTAAGCCTGTGACTACTCTGAAGATACACATGCACAAGATCAAGTCTTGCTCAGAGACATGGAAGGAATATGAGCTTGCTGAAATCAGATCACACTTGGACAAGTATGCTGAGCTTAACATGGCTTGATTTTTGACAGCATGAGAGTCAGACAAGCCTTTCTCCCATCAGTACTTAGGAACTGATGGGACCCTGCCTCATCAGCAGTCCTTCTTTTAAGTTCCTTTGAAACAGATCTTATTACAGAATAAAATGCATATATGTAATGATAAATGTCCCTAAAAAATGTTAAATGCCCCCCAAAAAATATCAAAGGGTACTTCCATTTTTATTTTCACCCTCTACCATTTCTGCTTTGCAAGAGAACTACAATGATGAAAACATCTGTTAGTGTCTTTGGCTAGCGTGAACTCAGATTTGCTGGCAAAGTTTTCTCATGTTACAGTATCTTCATGGAACTATTTTTAAAAACTCCCTCTAAAAAATGAGTTCAGCGTATATTTCAATGCTTCTTCATAAAAATCAGTTACAGTAATATGTATGTAGGAGTGCCCTGAAGTTTCCCAGATCAAATGTGCCAGCTTGCAAACACTCTAAACCAAACAGAAAACCAAACACCCGAACCCTGAGCTACCTCTCCAAATACAACGAGCTCATAGAGATGGATCTTGGAAGGCAGATTCTATGCAACACCTAAGACAGGCTAACAGACTCCTAAAAGAGGTGGTTCTGTCTCTCACTCCTCTCAGCCTTGTGCTACTGCCTGGTCTGGATGGCTAAAGGCTCACTGGCAGCTCCAAAAGCCAAGTAACAGAGTATTAGCCACTTTTATGAAATCAGTTTTATGGAGTTTGTTCACCTACAGTAATCAATAATGGAATATCACAAGGTGCTAACAAAAGAAGAGATAAAAAATATGTGGACGAGGTTAGGGGGCAAAAGGAAAAATGATTAGTTCCTCCTGGTGGTGGTTAGATCAGAACAGCTGTATCATACAACTACAGCTGGACAGCTAAGCTGTTTTTATTCCATCCTGCAGATCATATCTAGAGATAGCTTCTAGAACAAAACCCCACCCTGTTACTCTCCTCAATTGTATAGCACTTCCCTTGCTGGTTTTAAACAGAAATGTGCAACAGATCATTAATTGTGACTTCTGGTCAGAACAAAGAAAAAGCCTACATGGCCCTAAGAACCTTTATTTCTGAGGACAATGTCCAAAGCTCAAGATTTGCTAAAAATAACAGCTATAAACAAACAGCTATAAATAAAGCTTACTATATGTAGCCTAAGGAAATGCAACATGGAAATAAGCAATACAGACTCTACTATCCTGTACAAACATTCCTCATTTTATTAAACTAGTCTTGACATCTTCAGTGCTCAAAACCAGCTCCCATTCTTTCAAGGAGCACCTGTGTTTGAAATTATTCAGGATTCTGGTTTAGAGATTTACCTTCTTACTCCTTTCATTTCTATGAGATATATTTGCTTCCAGTAAGCCACTAATTCTTTGAAAGATGCACAGTTAATAAATACTTGACACAAAATATTAAGTAAGCAGCAAACTTGTTAAGTGCTTGCTAAGTGCTCCCAAGCAATAAATTAGAACTACAATCACCAAGCAGTAGGCTAGGACTGTCACTTTATTATATGTGAAGCACTATTTGCGCACACCTGAAACAAACAATTGCTATCAGAAGCTTGCTGTTCAACTGCTTTGCAGTCCCTCCATGTGTTTGTGACAGAGTGAATTCAGAAAAAGCAAACTAGGTGCTACTAGGTGCTAAAACTTAGGTGGAATACTTGCATAGGTATATTAACGGGTAGGTCTTCTTCACAAATGATTCTTTAACAGAATTACATTTTACGACAGAATTTACAGGCACTTAAAATTATGTAGCAAGGCTTGATTATGATAGAGAAGATTTTTTTTGCTTTTTGCTTTTTTTCATACTTATGTGGTCAAGCACGTCCTGCTCTCCCACTGCTGTTATGCTAAGTCAAAAAAAATTGACTTTACATGTAAAACTATGGAATAAACTGGAACTAGATTAATTTCAAAAGCATGAATTTAACTAGTTAAAATCAGCATGTAACAATTACAAAACTGCTCTGAACAGAACTCCTTTTACAAAAGAGGGGTAATGTCAGATTTCTGATAATGATTCTGTTGCTGATACAGACAAAACATTCACGAAATTTACAAATACAGCAATAACACATAAGACATCAAGATTACACACGAGTTAATGGAAACAGCATAGTAATTAGTTAATGAACAGACAAATATATTAAACATCAATACTTTTACATAAAAGACACTTCATTAGATATTTATTAGAATTAGAGGACAGACTAAATAATTTCTTACCATCCATCTTGTCAGAAGTATCCTCTTTGTTGAAAAAGCAGGCAAAGAAACATGGAAAACTTAGTGTGTTAGAATAAAGGTGTTCACAGCAGTCATAAAACATTAATTGAGGAAAATACATTAATATTAAATACAGCAGACATGTTTATCTAATTATTGCATGTATAAGCTACCTTAAGCAAAGATGATTTTGCTCAGCACAAGGTACAAAACTACAAAACAGAGTACAAGTAACCGGCACAAGGATATTGGTTCTGTATTTCCCAGATTTGAGAAAACTCTTACAGTGAAACATTTATAAATAGTTTCATTCTTAGTGTAAACAGTTACGGAAGCATCTTGACATATTTCTATCATTACTGAACTACATATTTATATTTCTGAGGAAATTTGCTTCTGAGCATGAAGCCCCACCTGGGGAAAGGGACAGAAGGGAAAAAATAGCACATTTAAGACAGAGGACAAATGAGAGAAAGTTTCACTCTGGTTTAAAAGCATTAAATATTCACCAGTTCAGCTGGAAGGTAGTACATAAATATTCTGACACTAACAATCAAAATTAAAATATTTAGCATGAGACATATATAATTACAGCTCAAGCCTCCTCTTCAAGGTCATTAATACTTAAGGATGTCAAAGATAGTCAACATTTAAAACAACTAGGGAGTATCCTCCTACTTCTAGCATAGTCTTTTAATAAATCTTAAATAAGCAAGAGTTCTTGTATGAATTATGAAATGGGAAGAGATGGGTAAACACAATTATAAATTACTATGCTTATAAGCTTCTGGCCTTCTGAGGCTTTAAATCTGGTAGCTGTGTAAGCAAAAGGTGGATGTTTCTCTGCAAGCCAGGCTGAAAATAAATTCAAGCTCTAGGAGATAATGTCATTTATTTTGGTATTGACTGCAACACCTAAAGGAAGTGGAAAGCATTACGGAAATAAAGTAACATTGCCTAGGCCTTTCCGGACCATGGTCTGCATTAGCTTGATAGTTCTGTCATTTAACTTCCCATATTTGGGCTACTATAAATAAATCCCTTAAAATGAACAGAAGAAAGAATTTTACAAATTAGTCCATTTTCTGAAACATGGCACTTGCTTGGATTTGCACTCCATTCATTTTAAGGTTAGCTTTTGAAACTGAGAGTAAACAACATTTTGAAGCTAACCCACAATAAACAACAGTCACACTGTCTACATGGTATGTATCCCTCAAATTACCTTACCACAGTAAAAAAGGAGATTGAGCCAGTATCAGTCAAGCAGTACTGCTTTTATGTGACTGCAAACAAATCTTGGTCTCCTTGACTACCACTGCCCTTTCACTGCCTGCACTGGGATATGAGTTTTACTGTACCTTGACTATTACATTATTTTGCCTATTCAAATGACATCACACTGTTCTCCACAAGTGACTGCATCTGCTAGCAAGATAAAGCTTTCCAGCAATTCAAATCCTTCAAACAAATAGGACCTGGATTTACTGCTTATTATTCCTCTCCTCCATCCTCACTCATCCAATCAATAAATTACAAAGAGAATAAGCTATTTCTGTTACTCTCCTGCATAAATCCACCACTGTTTACTTCAGTGGAAACCTCTGTGCCCTTCTCAACCCTTGATTACAAAATTCTTGGCATGAATCAGATATTGCTTTAAAAGTTGTAAAAAACAAACCAATACTCCAATCAAGAGCTAATTTTCTGTGAAAGACTTAGGTCAATATAGGAGCAGCATAAAGAAGACATCAACAGAGCAGTATCTCTGTTTTCCATTTGACTTTTGTTTTCCGTCTGTCACCATGCTCTGTGCCACTTTTACTTCTCTGAATGCCAGCTTTGTCTGAGGTTCAAAACGTGTTTTGTTGCACATCAAAACACACCGGGTAATACTCTGATCTTGGAAAATAATCGCCCCACATATTTCAGGCTTTTAGGCATTAAGTTAGGAGGAACTGACAGTTCCAGAATTATAGAAAGGTTTGAGTTGAAAGGGACCTTAAAGATCACCAAGTTCCAACCCCCTTACTGTGGGTAGGAATACCTTCCACTGGAGTGGTTTGCTCCAAGCCTGATCCAACCTACTGTTGAACACTGTCAGGGATGGGGCATCTGTAGTTTCCCTGGGGAACCACCGGTGTATCCCCTCCACCAAGCAACCTCATGTCCATGTCCATCTGCGACACAGCAGGTTCTGCTGCCCCCTCTGTGGGCACCAGAGGGAGCCCACATCTGAAACTGCTACTCCAAGAACAGAGTATTCCTTTTAGTTTGGGATTGCTCACTCTTTAAATTAACACTAAAATTAATGCCGTTCACAGCATTTCAAGCAGGCCCTGATGAAAAAAAGAATAAACTAATTTTAGATAGCTTTTAACTTAGGTTTTGATGTTAAAAAGCACAACCAAAACCTTCGGAAACCACAGCCTACATGTATGCTAACATCTACCCAAACACAATGCAAATCAGAAGAACTATACAGTTTCTTCGTCTCTTGTGATCACCTACAGCCATACTAACATTAGAACATGTCTCTCTTTGGTGGTCTAGCTGGCACAGAAGCTGAGAAGAAAAAAACAGGTTTGTGAACACTGAACCTCTCTTTCCCCACTGTTATTCCTATAGAATAAATAAGCTAAAATTTTAGAACAAAAACACATTCATAGTCTTTTACCATTGCCACTTAGTGGATGTTCTAGCACCTACAGCACCACAATTATCAAATACTTTTCTGCACTCTTACCACTTGCAGCACTTCCTATGTCTAACAGCAAGTATCAATGGAGATTGTCAGCTAGGTAAAGCATACACATGGTGTTCCATCAATGCCCTTACGAAGAAATTATGAACTCAATGTAGTAAGTTATTGTGTAAAACACTTCTCTATTTCATGAAGAAGCCACCTCTTACTGCCAGGATATCTCTTTAGCACTCCTGTAAAATACCTGAAGAGCTGAGAAAAATGGAAAATCAAGAGCTCTCACACTCATTTCCTTGTTACTTTTACAAACAAAAAAAGGCATGATCACCACATGCTGCTAAGTAAAGGTACCACTCCTTCCAACACTTAATTCTATATTAAGACATTCAGAGAGCATAGGATAGACACACTCTTTGCATTGGCACTCTTCTAGCACAAGAATAAAGCATGAAGGAAAGTTTGCGACTTACTTCAGAACACCTGCTCTTTTGCCACACTCCAGTGCTACTAACAACGACTGCTTTTCAAATATAGGAGTACTGCACTGTAACTTTTTGACCAAGAAAATCCCAAAGACCTTTCAGAGCAGCACAGAGGTGCTCCCCTTACCTAGAGAGGCATAGGACCCCGGGGGCAGCCCAGCTGCTGAGAGGCGCCCAGCTCCAGCTGTCTGTCCAGCAGCATGGCGGGCCTTGGCGCCCGCAGCAGCGTTCACGTCGATGTCACTGCGAGACCTCTGCAGAGTGCCTGGGCTGGGGACACTCTTGCTGCTGCCTGAAACTACCAGAAAACGGGGGAAAAAAAAAAAAAGAATGGAGTTGATATTGAATAAAATTAATGATATTTAAAAGGGTAATATCTTCTACTATGGCACCATGCTTGTAAGAAAGCACAAAAAACTATGTAAAAGGCTCAAATTAGTTTTAAACCAAGAATTATTGAGATTAAAAAGAAAACTAGGCCTGGTCTTGCCATGAATTGCATATAAAAAAAACCAATAGTTTGTTTTATGGTAGTATTTATCTTCATTCAGCATGAAATTTTAGCATTACTTAATGCAAACTGTCTGTTCCCACTCTAGCACAAATGATGTAATTCTGAACCTTTGTGTGATTTATTACATTATTGTAATGATTCACAAATGTAAGAAAATTCACATCTTTCCTTGAGATACTGCAGGAAGAAAATATTCCCACACTTCAGCTAAGGTAAAGCCATAGACAAGTGAGCTGAATATGTACTCTGAATTCTTTTAGGGTCTAATCTTTAGTATTTTTGTATTCACTTCCTATTATTTACTGAATTTTAACTATTTGCCTAATTTTAACCATTGTTTTAGGTCTTCTAAACTTGGCTCCCCTTATCAGTTTCAATATCCACTCTTAATTATAGTCCATTTGTAAAAAGCAGATCAATGATTTACTCCCAAAGAGTTACTAAGACATTATGGGAAAATACATTGAAGTTATTAAATTCCAAAAACTAAACACATAATTAAACTCTTTGAATTACAAATATGCTGTTTGGCTGTTGTTCTTTATTTTTTTTATTTAGAAAGTGCAACAGCTACATGGGAACAGATGAAAGAGACAGTGACTCTTTAATTTCTATATGCCATATGCCTAACCATGAACAGACCAAAGAATAATTTTTGGTTTCTTTGAAAGTGGCTGCTCCATGACAACCAGGAGAGAGGATCAATTAACAATGAGTTATGTCTTATACTTGAAACAACTGAAACTATATAAAATGTGAAATGAGTGTGAGGCAATCTGAGCTCCAGGTACAGTTTGTAGTGACACATACCATTAATTACCTTGGAAATCAGGTAAATGCTGATACAGTCAATTTTTAAGCTGCATTTAGAACTCTTAATTTAAAGAACATGAAGTACAATAACTATGCACTGCACTACATTACAACCACCTTACCTCTGCCTGCAAGACTTGCTGGGCTGGCTGCAGACCATTTAGATGACAGAGGCCGACTGAAAGAAATCAATAAATCCAGTAAGTCTCACATATCATATGCAAAAGTCAAAAATAAAAGAGAGGGGGAAAAAAAATCTGTTCTTTTCTCCCCTTCAACCTTCTCAGCATATTTTACAGATAAATACTTTACATAGAAAATGATATGAAAACCAGAATTATCTTATCCTTCATATTTTATAAAATTACATCCTTATCACAAAGCATTAATCCTTCAGCTACAACAGGCACACTTTACTAACAAAGTTCAGGCATTCCAGACTAGGTCACAGAAACATTTAAGGTGGTCAGTATGAGGTTTTAACCACAGGGCAAATCTTATAAATCAGCCATCAAATAAGAACAGTGAGAACTACCCAAAAAGCTTTATTTGTGAAAGACATTATGTAAAGTGGTGTCTGCAGTAACAAGAAAAACAGGTGTCCAACTCATAAGCCTCTTCCAGTCCCAGATGTCTCAAGAATTAAGTTACAAATTAAAAAAGGAAATGCTGATGCTTCCAAGCAGCTAAACTCCACTTCCCCTGTTGGAATGTAGGGGCTCCCATAATTTATAAAAGGAGAAAAATCTCATGCCTTTTCAGAATACAGAAGTCAGCATCATTACCTAAATCCTCACAGAAAAATATGTCTTTGCAGCTTGTTCTGAATAAAGCTTCTTTTCTGACATGACTAACTAGTGTTTTGAGGTACTTTGCCTCAAGTAAGATGAGGAGGCTGAGGTGGAGCTCCTGATCTTACAACTTGCTCTAAACAGAAGTCCCAGACAACTGCTAAAATCTCTTGCAATTGACATTTTATATAAGCAGTTTCATACAAGTAGGCAGAAGTCAACGCATTTCTCTTTCATTCCTCCATCTTCTCTAAAACAATTTTGGATTAATGATCTGTATGAGATGTAAGTTCAGAAGGACAAAAATCACAGATGATCAGACTTTTAGGAAATCATACCCATATTTCCTAATTTAGCCTATACAGGGGGAATTTGGCACCTATACTAAAAGCTAGAAATAAAATTTTGGGTAACAAACATCCATCCAAATGCAAAGTTAGTAATAAATCAATTAAAATTTCATTGATTTCCAGTATCATCACCTCTTTTGTTCATTTCTTATTTTACCCCTCACTTTCTGTACTGCAGCACTTACACATCTTGCAACATGGGAAGCAACATTTGAAGATTTAAGGGTATTTTAAGATTCTAATTTCCCTGTAATTTAGTTTTTAACAGTGTATTACCAGTAACTCATTAACAGCATTTTTGTTTTCAGATGGGGAACACAGATTAATTTAAACAACAATATTTAATCTTTGAATAAACATTTGTGGAAAATGAAGTGCTGGCAATTGCTTGCATCACAGACAATTATTTTTTAAACAATTTTTTTAAATTACAAGTAACATAGGAAAGATAAGGTAAATCTTTGGTATTTAAGGCTTTAGCCAAAAAAAATTTAAGAAGGAAATTCCAATGTGTGAGAAGCAGTCTTTGCTTTCAAGTAACAAGTGAGCAGACAAGCTCTCTGGTTTTGATAATGAAGATCTGAAATATTTAAAGGCTGAAATACTTTGAGGAAGCTTTCTAGCATTTAAAGGCAAAAATCACCACATACTACTACTACTACTATTATTTCACATTTCTGCTAAAAAGCCACTAGATTTCTTTTACTATTGGTACCTAAGAAAACTTTAATTTATTCAGCTCAGGATTGTCTATGCATTTTAATACATCACTGACTGCAGCACAGACCCACTCTGTAGTAACTGGCAGAGCTATGAAATACTGCTAATACATATTCAGTACTGTGAAGATCGGGGAGAAAAAACCAAACTGATCTCCAATGAATCTCATTGTTGATATTCCTTTTTCATGCTTGCCACTGAAAAGAGATGAAAAAGGAATTACACCATTATAGCTTTCCCAGACCTATTCAGCACATCAGAATGCTGGACATCAGTATGAACCTTGAAGACGTTTTGGTGTTTAAAGCAGCTGTTAAGGAATGAACGTATGAATACAGCATCCTAAAATCCAGTTAAAGACTACCTGTCCTTTCCACCTTGCTGGGGTAACACTGTCATATAGCAAAACACCACAGAAGAAATTTTTATTTAAAAAATTAGAAGTCACAAAATAAAACTGCAGCTTTTCTGTATTCAACAATAATGTAGATAATTTGCTTTTGAGAAACTTGCTTTTTGTTTCTTGCATCTTGAAACTTGCATTTGTTTCTTGGCTCAGAAACAGTGAAGTGACCCTTACTTGAGGCTCTCCTGTGAGCTAGAGGATGACCTGTCTGACTGAGGGAGAGATGCTATACTGCCAGAATTCTTCAAGTAGGTCTGAAGGCTTCTTTGATAGGGTGGCTCCAGAGAATTGTACAGAGTCTCAGCTTCACTAGGAAAGTGATTTCTAAGGCCCAGATAAGCCCTGCAAAAAAGAAAAACACATGTAAATGCTCAGTATTTTCTTTAAAGGGTGGAGTCAGGAAGTAAAGATTACAGAATGAACCATTGGTGGGAGTGAAAGGAACAGAGTATGTAAAAGACACAGCAATGTTCATCAAGTCATAAAAGAAACCAGCTACATTGACTGAATTAATCTTTTCAAAATAACTTAAATCTATCCTCTGAATGTCTTACATTCACTTACCAGTTGTGTGGGGAAGTAAAAGGAATTGTTTTCTGGCATTCTCACTAGTCAAAGTGCTGCAGTTGTTTAAAGACTTTATTAATGGGAGCAGAATGATTATGCAGCAATATCAACCTTTCTAACTCTTCCTTCAGTAAAATCAACAAATGCTGCACAATTGCACTGACTGACCCGGCTTTGAGAACATCTTTTGCAAAAGAAGCTAGGTAGCAATTCAGGACAGAACTATCAGTTTTCAAACAAACTTGTTTGTATCCTCTTCAGCCATGGACAGCAGCTCACCTTGGATGAGAGCTTTCTATCACTCATTTAGCACATGCAATTTTTCAGAGCAAAATTAATCAAAACTCACTTTCTTGCCTCCACTCTTGCTTCTGCATCAGCATCATGAATGCCCTTCTTGATTGTTTCAACCAAGACAGCTGCATGCCTAGAAGAAAGACATTCTTCATGCTATTTTGCTACTCCAAATTCTAAGCAGTAGCTTTACACTTTAAGTAACATTTCACCAAGTAAAAAACAGCTGCAGTGCTAGTCCTTTCCAAAATATGCTGTAAACAAACACTTAAGCACACCAGTGACATAACTGTACCTTCTGTAAAGGTTTAGGTCAGCTTACTCCTCCAATCTAAAAGGATTTTAATCTACTTTTCTGACATACGCCCACCTATCACACTTCAAAAGTTATTTAAAAATACCTTTTTTTAAGACACCTGCCTTCCTGAATTGGAAAAATTATTTACACTGTTATTTTAATAGTAAGAAGAGGGGAAAAATTAAGACCGTAAGTTTTCTTTCAGCTCTGAAATCTTTTGGCATACCTGAATTCTGAGTTCTGAGTTCTAAACCTGAATACAAGTTGAACGAACAGCAAAGAACCCATTAGAACACAAACTTGTGAAGATAAACCAGTTTTAATTCAAGGTAAGTTTTGGGCAGGAGGTTTGTTATTTGGGGGGTGGGGGAGAGGTGGTGGGTTTTGTGTGTTTTTTTAGACACTGGCATAAATTATTTCCCCATTACTCCCTTTTTCAGGAGCACCCTGGTGGGACAGCAATGCGACTGGAATGAGCTGGATGAATTCTTCAGAGCCTTTTCTGGATGCCCTTTAGTCTCTTTGCTCCTACCCTGTGTTTACAGTGACCATCCTGCAGAACTGATGCACGTACTGTTTTCCCATCTATCTGGAGAAGCCACAGAGCGCCTTTACTCATCAGCACAAAAAGTCCTCTAGCCTAAGCCCACCTGCCCTCTTTAATAGCAAACACACAGATTTCCTCCTGCCAGGAGAAAAGACAGATGCTTACCTGTATATGCATTGCTCACACGCAGGATAGGAGAGGCAGAGGGTAAGGAGAGGAGGCCACAGGAAGCCAAGCTGGAACATACAGCTCTCCTTTCCCCTAGCACCTGAATGAGCCACATGACCTGCTGTGCTAGAAAGGCTGTCTATGCCAGAAAGGCTGGCCAACACTGAACAACATAATCCAATTAAAGGATTCAACGACAATATTTCTGTCTTAAATTACGTTAGCAGTTTATTTTAGGGGAAAAAGTATACTGGCCCATACCTTTCCAGTGAATGTGTTTGCCACTCTTGTAATAACAGGTCTAAAAATTCAAAGGAGCGCCTAAAAACAGAACCAAAGTCATAATTAAATACTCACTTCTCTAATGTGCTTGTGGAATAAACACTAACTTTACTCTTCCCCCCTGAGGGAAATAAATGAAATAAAAGTACCTTTATCTGTCAAATAAGGCCATTGGTCACCTTATTGAAAAGTTAAAATATTCTGTATATTAAGTAAACATGCAGGCTAACTAATTTCAAACTTCAAAATAATAGACATGGTTCAATTAACAATGTGCTGTTCAAGTCATGTTATTACACATACCCCATGTTAACTGTATTAGTCCCAAAATAAGAGAGATAAATTAATGAAACTGAAAAAATTCTAGAGTATAAAACCCCAATATTAAAAAAAAGTTGAAGACACAATACAGGATTTCTATGGCAGTATACTTCTGTCCCAAACACTACTTCCCCATCCTTCCATCTGTCACTACTGAGTATGTAGCATAAAGAAAAACATTAAACCATTAGCAGAGGGCTCTGCATACAGAAAGCAATGCAAAAGATTTTCTGGCACTGTACTAATGAAGATAAGTAACTGTATTCATTATTTATTTGGGAATCTTGACAATTTAGCAAACTACCAGTAGCAAAAGGTATACTTTTAAAAACTATGTCTGAAGCTAGATCCTGATGAAAAATCATACTGACATAGATTAGGGAGGTGTAGATAGCAATTATCAAACATGGAGTGAACCTGACAGCCTGAAACTCTCTCTTTTTCTGGTTATTCAGCATTTTTGACCAGTTCTGGAGGGACAAATTTGGTTTTTATTCTGCACAAATCCTTTGGACATCGGCAATGCATGGCAAAAAACCCTGCAATACTTTTCACTGTTACAACTGATCTAATGTTTGGTTGTCTTTCCAAAAGAATGAAAGCAGTACGGAAACAATGCCTTCACTGATGCTCACTGGATTGTGAGCTGCAGTACCAAAGCCACCTACAGTCTGATGTTCCTCAGTAACGCCACAGCATGTGGAGGCATTGAAGCCCTGTTAATTGTTTAGCAGTCAAGCCAAAAGTTGTGGCAGGTGAGTACAGTCTGGGTTGAGGTAACACTTGCTTTGGATGCAAAAGCAGCTTAGACTCAAAGAAAGTAATTCAGATGCTCAAGTTGTTTCCTGCGTACACACGGTGACACTGCTTTCAGGACTAGCGTCGGTCCAGAAACAGCATTAACTGCTTTTGTGTGATTCGTTGCAGAAAATGACACAGTCAAAAAACAATTAATTTCCTCAAAAGCCAATCCAAGTGCTCAAGCATCATGTTCTCAGAGAAAGTGACACGCTGGAGATGTAGCTGAGCTGTTGAATACCACAACACATGGACGCTCCATGTCCTAGGGCAGCTGCCACTGTCAGCCATTGAAGGCTGAAATTAATTTTTGTAGTTTGCAGTTTAGTGGGTAACAGTTTTGTGTGTTCAGAGTTTATGGTCACTAATCTTCTAATTTGTTAATTTCCAACATATGATAATCATATTTTAAAAAGTGACAGCTCTGATAATTTTAATTCATAATGTACTCACCTTCTAACTGCAACTGATTTTGAGGTACAGTTGCTTGTTATTAAAGGTATGAGTCGTGGCACATGAGTATGCTGACAAAAAAAGGACAAAGCAGTTCATGAGAAAAGCATTCCTGAATTCTGAATCTGTACTGTAATTATTAATTCAAACAGAATTAACACCATAATAAAAACTGCAATAATTTAAAATGCTTACCAAAACTAAATCATTGAATACTATTAAATGAAGGACTAGCATGTCAATTGAATAAAGCTATTTTCTTCCAAAAGGTCAAGCAAAACCCACTTCCAGTGCCATCAACAATCGCATCATGATATGCAATACTTTGCTGTCAAAAGTAATATAAGTTTGAATGTAGCTGTCTCCTCAATGGAGATGAAAGCTGATGCTATTTTAGTTTTGCCGCAGGAAAAAAAAAAAAGTAATAGACATAGCTATCTTAAAAGTCAGGGTTATAGAGCAAAAAGTGAATCAATGAATATGAAAATATGGGCATTCTTACAAGGATCAGTATGATCAGTGCCACAAGGATCAAATTTCCTTTAATGCAAAATATGTCTATAAAGTAATAAAAGCATTGACATATAAGCAACCTTATATATTTAATCTATATGGGAACACCCGACAGGAGAAGGAAACTATTAAATTATGCATAAGATAAACTACATTAAATCCAAATGCATTAAAGAATTTAGAATTAAAGCTGCCTTACTTCAGCTTTTCTTAACTAACTGTAGACACGAAGCATTACCATTTTAATTTCAAGTAAGAGCAATGTGGTTCAACAAATGTATTTTCAGTTAACTTCTTTAGTCCTTTCTTGGTAAGTCCTACAGTAAACAGTCCCCAATACAGTGTGAAACAGTAGGCTAATTAAAAAAATCCAAGATCTTAAGAAGTACAGTACTGAAGAATTCTTACTCCCTCATGTATCACAGCTGCAGGAAACTGCACACAAATCACAAAAAAAGCAGAGATAATCATCAGCTCACAGAATACTGCCAATTTTAGGATTAGGACAGAATTAATAAAAAATTCTGGAAAAGCCTAACAGTTACATTTGTTTGTCCTGATATACTTTTAAACAGTTTTAGGG
Organism: Peucedramus taeniatus; assembly: GCA_013400575.1. Lineage (NCBI taxonomy): Eukaryota > Metazoa > Chordata > Aves > Passeriformes > Fringillidae > Peucedramus > Peucedramus taeniatus. The sequence continues at coordinate 8,066 of WBNO01007661.1, read as the reverse complement.
GGTTTGCTTGTGTTTTGTAGAGATTGCAAGTTGAAAAGAGGCATATGACTTCCAGAAAGGGACAATGGGCCAATCGGGGTAAAAATAAAGTTTTTTTACAGATGGAGAAACCTGTACATTCGAAGTCTTCGGAGCTATCGATGTTGTAATTTCTAGAAAGTATTGTGTAAAGTAATCAAAGCCTCAGGCTTGCTTTCATTCTGTTTTTAACGTCATACTCATCTGCTACTCCTTTGAGGATATAATGATACATGCTTCCTTCCAAACCACCTTGAAGATCAGCTGACAAACTTGAATCCCACCTCCTTCTGAAAAAGATTTCTGCCACCATGCCGCCATCTCTCCATGATTCCCTCCCTGCCCCTCTACCTTTTTTTAAATTGGCTTCCTGATGTACTAACAGTCAAGAAAGAGAAATCAGACTGCAGTGTAAGGACTTCCTGGAGAAGAAATATGAAATCCAATGAATACACAAAGATGGGATGAAGGTCTTCAAGATCACTGGTATAATACAGCCTCTCCCTGTTTTTATGCAGACTCACTCTACAGCAATTACACAGTAAAGCACCAGGAGCTGAACTGGATGTTGGTGGGAGTTTTTGAGTAAAACACTAACTCCAAAAACTGCAGTAGCTTGGGTTCTAAATATTCAATTCATCAAAGACCCCCTGACCAATACTCATTCAGTCCAAAGGACAGAAGCCCAAAGGGGCATGGGGCTGCACTTCTTCATGATATTTAATTCTGAAATCTGAATTTTCTGCTGGAAAACCTCACATATGCCATTTATTGGTTGGGTATTTGAACACTGTGGATAGGATTTTCTTGGTTTTATGCTTCAAATCTATTATGTTAAGTCACAGCTAAGAAGAACAAAAATTTAAACAAAATCAGGGCAAATATAGTTGATGTGTAAGCATGTCTTCAAATAAACTGAACCAATTCAGCCAATTTAATATAATTGGTGAATGCTTTTAATTTCTTACATGCCTGAGCTTGTCTTACACTACTGCAAATGGTATTGTTCTCTTAAAACTTTAATTATCCTGTGTAAGGTGTATTCCTTCCCTCACTCTCAAGTCTGTGCCCTCTCACAGTGGAGTGTAAGAGTGGGGAAAAAAAGCCAAGGAATTTTGTCTTAGCCCAAGTTCTGATGCAAAAGTCATGCATGCAGAGGTCTCAGAGCACACTCTCAGAGGCACAGACAGAGCAAGTACACACTCCAAACCACACTGAAGATGGCCACAAAAGGTGTAAGTGATGAAACCTTCTAGGTTTTCCAACAATGTACAAAATTAAAACCACTGATGAGATGATAGTAAGTTGCAGTAAGTGCTTGGCAGTAAGAACACCACAACTTCTAATGTAGAAACTACATGCAATTTCCCACTTTATGTGGAAGACAAAAACATCAGTACAAATCCCAAAACTCTAAACATCTTGCCTGAGACACCAGTCAGTAGATGCTCAAAGAACATTCAGTAGAAAACAGCTAGGATAGGGCACTCCTCTGTTCCATATGCTATAGCTTTGGGGACTCAGCTTAGAAAGTTTTTGAATTAAAAAAATTCAAGTCTCTATTGGATTTTTCTTCCATGAACTTGTGCTTTCTGAACTGATGGAGGTATGTACAGCCTCTTCAACATTTTATTATTAACTCAATGGTTCCAAAATTTTTTTTGGGGAGGAGTGTATATGTAGAAATAAATATCTTTGTTTTGTTGTTTGCACTATTCAAATTCTCACTTCAAATTCTAATTCAAATTCTAGCTTAACTTTTGTCTTTTCCAAGAAGGCAGTTAAAAGCAGTTACCCTCTGAAACACACTTGATCTTTTTTTCAATTAACACATTACAAAAAAACCCACAAAAACACAAAACCAGACTAGCTTTTCATACCTATTCTTCCATCTTTACTATGACAACATGGCCAATTGGTTTCAATGATAGATAGTATTTCTCCACCCATGGGAAGCATTACTCCTCCGTTAAAAAATGATTTAAAAACCTGTATTTCAGTGTAGTTGTTATCTCTCTCAAGAACTACTACCTGAAAATTTCCAGGAGGCAAAGTGAGAGAGGAACACCTACCCGAATGATGAACCTGATGGCTGCACACCCAGAGGTTGCCATCACTTTGGCGCTGTTGGGAACCAGGTTAAAAAGAGTAGGCACAATTGCTTCAGCGCCATGGTCAAACTTGTTTCCCAGAACAGTTGAAAGGTGACTATTTAGAGAAAACATAAATTAATTTCTTAGTCTTAAAATAATGAAGTTCATTGTGTATTTTAAAGATTCATCTTTCAAAACAACAGATTTTCACAATTTCCAGGCACACTAAGAAACAAAACATGAGTAACTTCATTTCACAATGAAAAACAAATACTAAAATTGGAAAACCTAAACTTTCATGTCCACATAAAGTATTTCTGTTTTTTAACACACTTTGAGATGCATAAATCTAAAATTTTAAATAAATTATTGAGGTTTTTTTTCCCTTCTGAATGCAGGCAAAACTACCGAACTCACCACAATCAGCCAACCATTAAATTTGACTCCCTTGTCTGTTAAAAGTTACCTTTTCAGTTTTAACCAATATAAAAACACATACCACACACAGTAATTTATCTGTCCATTAGTGACAACAAATGCTTCATTCATGCAGAAAGACTATATAAAAAGAATTTGTAGCCAGCAGCAACTGACACATCAAATATATCAAAGTTTTAGGGATCAAGGGAAGTTTGTTAGGCCTGGATAAAAACACTTGCAGAGTACTTTTACACTGCTCCTGACTTCATGTTAGGAAAGGTTACTATTACTTTCTCAAAGTCTCGATTTCCTTGGAAAGGGCAGTTGTATGCTTCAACATTTCCACCTGGTCTGTTCAAACAGGAGAATGGAACAGCAAGGGTGAACTCTGCGGTGTTCCTGTTTCAGATGGCCACTGAAAATCAGTGGTTACACCAATGTCTTTCCAGAGCACAAAGAAAAGTCAGGGAAAACACAGAAATGGGAAAGATTACTCTGGTTTTCCCTTCTGCCATTGAATTTAAAGGAGTCCATGAGATGCTAACAGTGAAGATTTCATTTCAGTTTAGTCACAGCTTCAAAAACTTTCAGTTTAGTCATTTTCAGTTTAGTCACAGCTTCAAAACTATCACAATCATCTGTCTCTTGCCCAGAGGGGCAACCCTGGAAGTGTTCAAGGCTAGGCTGGATGGGGCTTTGAGCAACCTGGTCCTGTGCAAGGTATCCTTGCACTGCCAGCAGGGTTGGAACTAGATGATCTTTAAGATCCCTTCCAAACCAAACCCATTCCATGATTCCATGAGAGGTATTACCTCAGCAAAATGCTCTATGTTCAAACCACTACAGTGCTATTCATGTTGTCTTTACAAGCAGTGCCAGTGAAGTGCTGTGCCAATCACCCAAGCATAAGTGATCCTAAGGTCACTTAGGATCACCCCAATATCATTCACAGCAGTTTGCATTAACCTGCACCAATGATGATTTTGCAATGATGGTTAACTGGTTATTCACATACAGTTTGTAACAGGATTATCAACTACGTGTAACCCTTCAGAAAACAAATTCTTTAAGCATTTCTTTTCCCCTGTGGCTTCAGATCCTGACTTGACTCTTTATCAGTCACAGTGTACAGCAGTCCAACAAGAGAATCTCTCCTGTGACACTGATAAAGCACCTCTCAGCCAACCCCACAGTAACATCTAGCAAGGTGCACAAATGCCCATGAACTGTACTTACGCTACAGTAATGCAGGCTTCTCTAACCACCTGGGATCTGAGATCCTTGGCTGACAGCTTGAAAGCACCATCCAACAGCCGTAAATGCTGGAAAAACCCATCATACTGTGCAGCTCCAGCAACGAGCAAGGACCGAACCTTTTTCAGCTAAGAAAATCAATGTGTTTGGGTTAGGACACTGTCAATAGGCATTTCAAAACAAAAAAAAAGAGAACAGCTTCACTATGCAAAAATACATGCAGGCATGTCTCTAAAGCAAAATTTTCAAAATACATGGCAGTAATTAAAAAAAAAACCTGCAAAAATTTGTATTAAGCTCTAGAGCTAAAAAAACATAAAAATCTCAGAGTCCAGAATACAAATACAAGAACACATAATTCTGTTCACATACCTGTATATAAACATTAAGATGCCATAAACCCGATAAAAAAATATAAATGGTATATACACACAAATATTTTAACTCTGTAAGAGGAACTTTTCATAGCTGCACGCAAGAGGTACTAATGCTAGCAGTTAACCTGCAGAATATATAACTGTGCATAAATGCCAAACTTAAACATATATGACGGCTCTTAGAAAAGCTTCCGCTTAAATGTCAGCAAAAATGCATTTTAGACTTTAAAAAATATTTAAACTTACTTGGTATACAGAAATTCAAGGTGTAAAAATTAAAATGAAAATTTCTTTCATTACCTGGAGCACTATGACTTTAGGAAAAAAAACCATTTAAAATATCTGGCTGTCTGTGCTTTATGAAATACACCCGCCCAAGACCGAAATCAGATAAAAAGTTTACCGCATTAGTTCGCTGATCCCAATCATGTTTGTCATCTGAGAGAATTTCCCTGATTTTGTTCAATGTTTCTTCAAGTTCTCGACTAGAATAGATCTGATTAAAAAAAAAAAACACAACAAAAACCAGAAAGTTCATATCATTAATATCCCAGGTAATTACAATTCTAATCCCACAAATCTTACCCGCAAAGTTCCAGAGATCTGTGTAAGAGTTATAAATGAGCATTTTAAGACCAATCTGTAAGACATCACTGAGTAATGAATATTCATGGAAAAAAAAGGCTGAAGAAGCAACATTTTCCTTTTAGCATTTTCCTTTCCTTCTAGCTCATCACAAAGACTTTACTCTTCACCTTTGTGATGAGCTAATCATATCCACAATTTCATTAACTCCACTTAAAAATATATATAATTCAATAAGAGCAGAGGTTTTAAATAATCTGCTGCAATACTCTTGAAACTCAGTTTCATTTTCAGACTCTTATAATGAAACTTAACCAACATTTTAACTCACTGCAACTCTTCTGGAGCTAGGACTCTCTGAGGAACTAATTGGGCTATGAGAACACTAAGATTAAAATTTGTCTGAAAAATTAAATTAAAAGGCTCCCATAGCTTCTCTATGTATTGCTACTTTAAGACTATCATTTATTAACTTATACAGTCAGTAAACAAATATAAGGAGACACCTCTAGTCAGAACTCTTACTATACAGTAAAACCACCAATATTGAAGCCTGAACAATCTAATCATGCAACAGCCACTATTTGGTTATAAATGAACTAATGTCTTTACTGAACTGTAAATGTATTACAACAGATTCTTAAAGAAGAAAGAAATAAAACACCTACTCATGAAAAAGTATTATTTTCAAATTAACTGATTTCCCTTCTATTTTCCTGGACATAACTCAAAGGATGCTTTTTTTTGCTTCCACTGTATATGAAAGTTTTTTTTCCCTCCAGACTGAGAACAAGTTTAAGAGAATATGAAGGTAATTACTAAGCAGAAACTTAATCTAGCCAGGGTTTTTTTGGTTTTTTTTTTAAAGAAGTATTTTCAGCTAAACATTTCCAGTTTTTTGGATCAGAAGTTTTCTTATGTAATCACATTGGGCAAAACTCACTGGCCCATACAAAAGCATCTGACACCACCTGAGACACCTTCAAGACACAGGGCTGGCAGATATGGGTCAGGACTTCAAGGAAACTCATACCTTTCTACACTGGAAGTTGACACCAGCATGATAACTTCCGTAGCACCTAAACAGCAGGGTCTGATGCTCCCTTATTATTTAAGACATAATTTTTGTATGTGCAAGAGCACACAGAGGAAACACGGGCCAGTGGTTAGGACACCTAGCTTTGCATGAATTGCTTAAGAGCTCTGTCTCTTGAACACACTGCTCTAGCATGTATAAATGCATCTTTGATCTTACTGTTAAAACAATGCAATGCTTTTCTTCTGTTCTGCAGTTATGCTGAATGATTACTTTCTTTAAAATACCTTAATTTCCCAGGCATCTTCAAATTACTGTAAGGGTTATTCCAAATATAGTCTAGTCCTGAGCACATAAAATTAATTTAACTTACAGAAGATATGGCCTTAACTCCATTGACATCTACTGTTTTTCCAATACTTTAACAGTGTTGGAAAAACATTCTCTTTAACAGAATATGGTTACGGAGGTATGCATATTTTATGATGGAATATGGAGGAGGTGAAAGACATCACAGCTCTAAAACACCTTCATACTGGGTTTCCAGAATAAACAGGGTAGGAACCTTTTCAGAAACAAATTAATTAGTACACCCAGACCAGCTTCACTATAAGGTAGAAAACGATTTCTGAATATATTTTACCAACAAAACTGAGATTTTTTTTACCCCGCAACTTCCAGGATACACTGTGGAAGCAGCTTTGCAGCTTTATGCAAGCTTTATTTAATTTTTTTATAAAAAGCTCTCTTTTTACAGGACACACGACCACATCCATAAAAACCAGAAAGCTATTTCTTATGATTACTTTTTCCTTCACTGGAAGTCACTACACAGCTGATGTATAACTTACTTAATATGAACAAATGACTTAATGAAAAAAACTGGGTCCAAGTGTAAGGTACTTTCTATTCCACCACCCACAAAACTGAACATGAGTTCTGTATCAGCATTTAATATATTTGTGTATACTCGTAGCCTATTAATAGTTGTTAAACTGTGATCCTCACACTTCACTGAATATAATTCCTTCGCTCAGGATTTTATCCTGAGAAGAAGAAAAAGGCAGAGAGGCCCCAGAGACGGAAAAACAATCCTTATCTCATTCACTTGTCCTGTGTTTTGCTCATGTGGAATGTGTTAGGAATTTGTTTACCTGAATTGATGAGCCTGATTGGGCTCTGCTGTGAACTGTGTTCAATTACTGACCAATGGACACACAAGCTGTGTCGGAGACTCTGGAAAGAGTCACGAGTTTCATTATTATCTTGCTAGCCTTCTGTAAGTATCTTTTCTCTATTCTGTAGTATAGTTTAGTATAGTTTTCTTTAATATATATAGTATCACAAAATAATTAAATAGCCTTCTGATCAAATGGAGTCAGAGCATCATTCTTCCCTGCCACGAAGGGTCATGGCTTTGTACAACATTAAACAACCCTAGTTTATTCTAACACCAATTCTGTAAGTACTCTTAAAAAAATGAAGTATTACATGTGTCTCAGTAAGCTTTTTTAATCAAAATTAATTTCCATTCTGAAAGAAAACTTGTATTTTTCTTTGAAAGTATAAAGGACTAGTCACTGGTTAACTCAAGATGCAGTTTCATATTATAGTGACACTTCATGCCATCAGAATTAATGACATGATTCAACTTCCTCAGAATCTCCCTTTACCATAACCCACTTTGACCTGTCTCCTGCTCAGTTCAAAGCTTTAATACACAGAAGGCTCATCCTTCCAAGAGGAGAGGCAAAAATTTCTTTGCAAACTCAGCATTTCTCTGTGAATTTATCATAAAGTGAGGTGCAACAAGAAGGGAAGCAGGATAATGTCTTTTGGAGGCATCTAACTGAGGACTGTTCAGTGCTCACTCAAATCTCACTCTGAAGTCCTGGTCAAGATACAAAAACCTTTTGCAAGCTGTTTCATTAGCAAATCCTGAAAATATAACTTTTTTGTTGTCAGTCTCTGTGTCATAAGAGACCATGCTGTACAGTATAGTTACTGCTGCAAGACTAAAACATGCTGGGCACCAGGCAAACACAGAAGCAACCTGTACAACGGGTTGATGTCTACCCATTAGCATTACTGGCATTTCCAGGCAAAGAATTGAATTTTTTCTTTAATTACAAATAGAACTGGACCTATGAATATTCAAATTGGCATTGCAGTGTAGAATTTAATAAATGGTATAATTTTATTTTGTCATGAAATGAAAACCATAATCCACTGAAAAGTCCTGTATTTTCAAGGTTGCACATACCTACCTTAATTTCACAAGAA
>WBNO01007660.1:0-18824 GCA_013400575.1 Peucedramus taeniatus | reverse complement strand
TGTTTAGCAAATATAATAATTTTAACTTCATATGTTTCAGATATTCTTTAAATTAATATGTCACAAGTGTTTTCACTTTAATATACCATGGTGAATTCTTTTCAAATATGTGCTCAATGTTCCTAATGGAGAGTTCAGGGTTTTTTGAGGTCATGGATCAAAAAATTTAAGCAGTTTCCTGTTCCCTCACCTGACATTTCAAATGTGATATAACGGGCCAAATCATTCTCTGTTCACTTCTAGTAGGATGTGCCTGGCAAAATGGCTTCAGTGGCTCTCTCCCACAAGAATAATCAGATTTTTAGTTCTATCTGGAAAGCGAGGACCACTATGCCTGGAATTCAGGCCCTTACTCAGCTCTTTTGGCATTGTTTTCTTCCTATCAACACCATAAAATATAGATGGTAAGAAATCTGCACCTCTCCATTTCTTTGCTTCCTCTGCACATTTTGTTAGGAGAAGGGAATACATAAATATTTGTCTCTAAATCTCTTGATTCAAAAAATGAGGATCAGTGATAGCCAATAAAAAAATGACCTAATACTCATGTAAATTCCATTAAAAAGTACTTACTGATAAATACATATTAAGGCTATTGTATCAAACGGAGAGGGTAGAGAAGTAATTCAAAGGATAACTATTTCAGTCAGCTCTCTTAACCTGAAACTAATAAATCCTCAGTGACAAGTAGAGTTGATAGAATAAGACTGAGAGTGTGCCCACCCACATCTTCTACTGTTAAATGATTTTGAATATTTTTTCCAATTATTTTTTTTTAGGATTTAGAATATGTTTATTTACTATCTCCTGTTCAAAATCTAAATGATGCAAACTTCTTGTTCTACATACGAATATATTTTATAATCTTGTTAAACTAACCAATTATTTTCCAGCCTGGTGAGAACTAATATATGAAAAAAATATACACTCTATACTGAATCTGATTCAGAAGAATAACTATTCACAAAGGTGTCATAAGGTATACACTAAGTTAAGCATATATTCAGGAGTTTATCTATTAAGAGAGATTAGCAATCTATTTTACTCTATATTTCCAAAAATATATACAGGCCATTTTCTTTAACCCAGGTTATCTATCAACACAAGATCCATGAAAGTCTTCTGAGGATTTTGAAGAAATCATGAAATTGTTTTGATTTGCTATGCCAATGTCATGCTGGTAAGAGGATTTTTTAATGCGGAACATTTGTCACAATGTTTAGTAATTACCAGTAAGAAGTCAATTTTTTCTCATTATATACTGTAGCATACACTGCTAATTGATACTGATTTATGATTTTCCATTTTTGGCTTTAAGTACATTCCAGATGAGGATATTTGTATCCTGTAAATCAAGAAAAAACAGTCATAATTACTACTGCCCAGTAGAGTAAGTGATACAATTAAGAGGAAAGTACAGCCTGGGGAGACAAAGAAAATTCTGGAATAAATTGACAGCCATACAAGTTTGATTCATTCAGTAAAAAAATATCCACCCTACTTTCAAAACTCTGTCATTGACTCAGTTCATGGATTTTGTTCAGCCACAATATAACTTAGTTGACCATCACCTGAGTAACAAAAATAATAAAAACTGCACTAAAATTTTGTCAGAAAAAGAAGTAGTACTAAAGATAGCAAAGACATTTTAAAGATATATTTTCCTAGAATTATAATTTTGACAAATGAGAAGGATCTTGAAGCATGTACTGTTAATTAAGAGAGTTGACATAAATAAATTATGAACATAATATTATACTGGAATAAGAAAATATCAATCTAAATATGATATTCTCAGTAAAAATGTAATATACAAAGATTTAAAAAGCAAAAATTAGGAGATTGTTTTTGTCTTTCATGTTCCTAAATCAAGGAATTGCCTGTGTTGGGAGGGACCTTAAAGATCATCTAGTTTCAACCCCTCTGCCATGGACAGGGACTAATTTCAATAAAATTATGGATTTAATGAAATTTTAGGTATAAGAAGAGTTAAAACAGAATAGAACCACTGAAATTTGAGAATTCAACACAACAGATACTGATTTGACCCTGAACAAATATTATAAACTGAGGTGAAAGAGGATTTCTTTATAGGTGAGTTTCAAAGCAACATGGCATGTTTACATTCAGGTTTGTTTCCTTTAAAACAATATAACTAGAAGATATTCTTCCAGAGGAACACCTTGGAAGGAAGAGCTTTATAGGATCACTCATGACAGGGCCCGAGGCTCTCTTCATAGCAATATGTCTGAGATTGTCATTCATAACTGTTTCCTAAAGAGAAAACTGCTTCTACTGGAAGGCTTTTCATACTTTTTGTGTTGATTCATCTCTTCTGTGTGACAAAAGCAAAAACACAGCTGAGATATGAAACTTGTGTTTGTGCAGCCCTTTCCCCTCCACCCCGATTATGTGTTTTTCTCTATTACGGATGAAAATCGTGGTGCCATTCATAAGTTTTTAAGAGCTTTTGTCAGCCAGAAAGATTAATGGGCAGCAGAATAATAATTAGATTTTTGTTCCTTTTTTCTCTTTAGATAAGAAAATGTGAGTTTATTACCATAAGGTCATAATTTCACAGTATCAGAAAATGGTTGTGGTTGAAACTGAACTTTGAAGGTCATCCCCTGCTCAAGCAGGGCCACCTACAGTCAGTTGCCCTGGACCAAATCCAAATGGCTTTTGAATATGTCCAAGGAAGAAAATCACAACCTCTCTGGGGAACCTGTGCCTGCGTTCAGTCATGCTCACAGTCAGAAAGGCTCTCCTTGTGTCCAGACTGAGTTTTCTGTGTTTAAGTTTGTGTTCTTGTTCTCTTGTCCTGTCACTGAACACTGCTGAAAAGAGCCTGGAGGAGGTTTTTTCTGCACTCTCTCTTCAGGTGTTTATATACCTTTATAGTACCCTCCCTGAGCCTTCCCTTTAGGATCAACAGTCCCAGCTCTCTCAGCTGTTTCTCAGATGTGTGCTGTTCCAGGCCCTTAACCATCTTAGTGTCCTTCACTGGACTCTTTCCAGTATGTCCAGGTCTCTACTGCCATGAGAAACCCAGAAATGGACACAATACATCAAACATGGCCAAATAAAGGGGAATGATCCTTTATTTGCCTGGGATAATGTTCCTCCTTAAACAACCCAGACAGGTTTGTTTGCAAAAGTCACTGTTGTCCTTTGCAAAATGGTAAAAACCTCTAATAATCTTGCAGAATGGTCTCCATTAACTTAAGTTAAATGTGAGTCTGTATTTCATAAACACTTCCCAGATGTTTAAAGAATTCTGTTTTACTGACTTAGACGAGATAGTAGCTTCCAAGTTTTTCTTTGTGTACTATTTGTTCAGGTGACACACAAAAAGAGCTTGAGTCAAGTGAACGTTTTCACACAGTATGCAAGGTGAACATACCAAGATGTACCAGAGCTCAGTATTTGGTAAAAATTATTTTTCCTCATTTTAGTTTAGATTATTTCATGAAGTTTTTTAAGACTTTAGGCTCTCCCTGCAGTATTGCCCTTCATAGGATGCAGCAGAGCAATGGTGTTGCCAATTAGTTTTTCCAATAATTTACTGCTTTCATTGGTGAAAAAAAATGAGCAATGGAATTCAGAGCATTAGATGGCGTTCACCTGATGAAGAAACACAGAAAACAACCAGGATCATGATAAAATTACAATTTTTTTGCTGTGAAATAACAGACCCAAGTGAAAACCAAAAAGGGCACACAGCATGTTGGGATGTGTCTGAGAGTTACATGGAAAAAAAAAAAGAAAGAATTAAAGTGTAGAAAGTATGAAGAGGATGTGTAAGGTTGTCTATGCTACTCTAGAGAGAAATATGAAAAACCTGGTATGACAAAACAGCCACACCACACATATAATTGAATGTCAGGTCCCAGAAGCAGTAATACTGGGTCATTCCATGCAGACTAATTAGCACTGTTTCTTTACAAGTTTAATTAGCATACTCGAGCTGAGGAGTTCATGTGTTGCTGGGGTACCTCAATGTCTGCACAGCTATTATGTTCCCAAACCCACAGTTAATCCCTTCAGAGCCAGCTCAGACATCACTGCAGAGCCCTGCAATTACTTCAAAACCTTTTTTAGCTGGTTGCATACCAGAGGAAAAAAGCATCACTGAACAGGTCTGTGGTTTTACAAGTCACATTAGAGGAGCAAGGGCCACGCTGCGCAAAGATGAGCAGATGGAAAGAGCAGATGATGTCTCTTGAGAAATGTGACAGAATTTTTTCCACAACAAATGATCATCTTATGTTTTTTGGTCTTGTAATGCAATTTAACAGCCTTTGATGTGTCTAACAGGTTTGTCTTCTAACCCTCCTTGGAACTTTGCTTAGAACTATTTTTATTTCTTCCCCTGGGTTAAAGCAAGGGGAATGGCGTGGGAGGATTTATTATTTTTCAGATATGTTCTAAAATTATAATTTGATAATTATGAACCATGAATAAGAACTAAATGCATTTATACTTAATTACAATGTTTTGTAAAGTCTTCCCCAGTGAGAAAAATCCTACTTCAAAACAAGAAAGTGGCATAATATGCAAAATTTTAAAAATATTTCACCCACAAAGAGAAAACCTGCAGGAATGCTATTAACTTCTCAGTATGACACCCATTATACTAATATGTGTATCATTCAGAAAGCCTAAATAAAGAAAAAAAATTAATTTCCATAGATTGAACAGGCTAAGTACACACAGAGCATATAATTAATTCAAAGATGTGAGAGTATATTGTTTAAGCAATTTTTTCACACTAATATTCAAGATTATGCTTAATTAAGCTTATTGGATGAGGAATTCATATTTAGATATTTTGTGCTATATATTTAGAGGCACTAACATTCAAAAGCAATTCTAAATGTATTATACTAAGTAAATAATTTGATAGTGCAACAAAATCTTCAGTTAATGTAAAGAAAATACAAATCTAAAAAGTCAAAATATAGTGAAATATGCTTGAAGCAAAGTTATTTAATACAATATACCTCTCTTACTTTTAACCATTTTTTCTACAAATAAAAAGTATTTTTTCCAAATGCATCACACGTGCAGAATAAATTTGTTTTGGTTCTGTTGATGAAAGCAGGAAAAGAAATCCTATCCAAACCCTCTGAATATGCCTGTTCAATTCAATAACACATACAGCTCTTAAATACATACCCCATTGAAAAATCTATCAATCCCAAGCACGTAGAGAGATGATCAGCTGTTGACTCAGCACTAGTATGAGGTATAGGAGCTTTCACATAAAAATGTTATCCCATTCCACTGCAATTTCCAGAGACACAATTTTTAGGTAGACAAATCTAGATAAATTGATAATAATTCTTTGAAAACAGTAAACACAAGATGGTCCAAACAAGTTAATTGTGTAGACACAGTCTAAAGGAGTGCTGAAAAATCAAACCTACACTGAGCAACAAGTGATGAGAGACAATCTTATATAATCCTGTCTTCCAGAGACATTACCCATGAAGTAACACTACCTTGCTGTGTGAAGAATGCTGTGTCTTGCAGAAACCTAAGACAGGAACACAAAATAGCCCATAGATAGAGGATTAATTTAGAATTCCTCTTAAATTAATAAATATTATTCAGGTTCAAACAGAGAATTCACAACTACACCCTTCCTAATAATGGGCAGGTGTCTGTCTTGGATTTGACTGGGTCAGAGTTGCTTTTTCTTAATAACTGGTGCAGTGTTGTGTTCTGGATTCAGTGTCAGAATAATGTTGATAATACATGGATGTTTTGACTGTTGCTATGTTGTGCTCACCCTAATTCAAGGATTTCTCAGTGCCCCATGCTCTGCTAGTGAGGAAGTGCACAAAAAGTTGGGAAAGAGCACAGACAGGCCAGCAGAGCCAAACTGGCCAAAGGGATATTCCACACCACAGAATATGGTGCAAAATGTATAAACTTGGAGAAATTGCCTGGAAAGGGGCTGATTGCTGTTTTAACCTTTCTTTCTAATTCTCCTCCCTGCCAGAGGAGTGGTGGCAAGCAGAGACTGAGGGGCTGTGTGGTACTTAATTTCTGTCTTGGGTTAAACCGCAGCAATGTCTTAACATACTTCACTAAAATCTAAATGCAAAGTTTACAGTAATACTCAAAGGCAAGGACTGGATCTCCAGGGGCTTCTTACCCTGCAAACAACCTGCTACTTGACTGCTATGTCTTAAAGAGTTGGAAGCTCAGTATAAAAAACTTGCTAATGCTAAGCAGCAGGAGAAGTACCTAGGTAGTCAAGAGGGAAAAGGAATTACTGTCATCCATGTAATTCATAGTCCCAATTCTCTTTGCCTCTGACTTAAGCCCCTTATGTTATTGGTGTCCTCAAGGAACATCTGTTCTTTCTCTTTTCTAGAGCATTGATTAAACACAGACTGAAATCAACACACAGTAAACATCATTCCTAGTCAATAAGACATTTCCATCTGTCAAATATAGTCAGTTTCATCAGGCTTTGTTGAGAGACCATTTCTCCATTTGAGATCCATGCAGTGATTAAGTAGTTATTTTTGTGTAGTTTTGGTTTTACTCATCAAAATCTTTTGTGATAGTCTTTTTAGTTTCACTTCTTTTCTGCTCTTTGTCTACACTAACAATGACAGTATTATTATTGTCTTAATTACTGGGACTGTAGGCTTGGGGTTTTTGGGTGTGAGGTACTTTTTCCTGTTAAAAATGTTGTGTTTAAGAGGACAAAACTTTCACAATAAACAGAAAACCAAACCACATTCAACCTAGAAACCAATCACTTTGACAAATGCTTGTCTGTTTTTTTTTTTCTTAATACTGCAGGAGAGATACCAGATAGGGTCTCTTATATCAGTTACATAACTTCTTATTTTTATTTTGTCAGATACCATAAGTGCACACTAGTTACTTACCACACTGGATTAGGTTGCCAAACACAAACCAAAGCAGTAATAATGCCCAGGAGGTCAAGGTGTTGAGTGTATTTACGTTAATATACATCTTTTCTGCGAAATATTCCTAAAACATTACATTTGTGCGTCTGCAGCATATTGGCTCCTGCCTCACTGAAAACAATGTGTTAAAGTTGGTTGAATTTCCCAATAACATGGACTAGTTCAGATTTATTCAAAAGTGTAAAGAGAAGCTGTGGAATCTCCATCCTTGCAGATCCATGGCATTTGACTGTACAAGACCCTGACAAACAGGTTGTAGTGTCAAAATTGACCCTGCTCTGAGAGGGGAATTTTGTCAGACAGCCTTCCAAGGTTTCTTTCATCCCAAATGTTTCTGTGTTTATAAAATGTTTCTACCATATCTGTTACTCTTGCCACGTCCTTATGAACAAAATTTTTAAGTTTTACAAAGAAAATTTAATGGTGTGAGAGACAAGATTGGGTCACAAGTCAGGGATGTTTTGTTTCACTTATTTGGATTCCACCCATGGAAATTTGTACTCCTCCATCCTCATTTTCCTCTCTCTTTGTTCAGAGTCTATACAGATTAGAGAAATCAAATCAGGAAGTCATCACAATTCCTGAAACTCACTTTAGAGCTCATTCTATTCTCTACATCAAGGCTTGTCTCATTTGTTCTGCAAACCATAACTGAGAAGAACAAAGAAATTTTTCTTTTTGTTTAAGTAATTTGAAAACTTAGTCTTCCAAATGATTGCTTTAAGCATATTTATTTTTTTAAAAAAAACCTTCAATTTTTATGTAGCAATTAAAGAAAAAAAAAAGTTAAAAACTTCCACACTCTTTAATAACAACCTGTAAGTATTATGACTTACAATTTTGACATCCCCACAAACAACCTCTAAAGTAGAAAATGCTATTTTTAGATTTTTGTATCATTATAGAAAATAGCAGCCAAATTGCATAATAATTTGCTGAATTACAAGTAAATGGTACTCTGAGAACTTTATCCTCACTTCCACAATAAATTGATCTCAAGAAAATTTAAAATAATTTCCTAAGGTAATGCTTACTCTGTCATTTAGGTAAGAAAGTAAATCAGTATGAAAATCCTGTAAATCAGTCTGAAATTATGATATACAATTATAAGAGAACTTTACATGCAAATAAATTTACTATGGCCATTGTTTTTATCCTGTCTCTGCTCAACAAAACCTGCCATTTTGACACAGCCAGGAAATCACATTAGCTCTGGGAGTTCATATTTAAATATGCTCTTCACATCTACTTAGGGAAAAATGCTCAGATTTCAAATATTTTTGATGGAATACTTCATAAGCAAAGCACACACTCCCTGAGGGATTATGCCACTATTTCCATTTAATTAAATTGATTAAATTAAAATGAATGGTGGTCTAACCTCAAAAGGAAAATATATTTCATTTATGAAAAATGTTGCCATTTATTCTGCTCCATTGCATGTACAACACATAATGTCTTCAGTATGAGATTCCAGCTTTTCTAACAAGTTATTTGTTATATAAGGTGATCTTTAAGGTGATCTTGAACATTTGAAAAACTTCTTTATATCTTGATGCATTACCTTAAAAATACCAGCCTTTTTCTCCTACCCTCTGGTTACATCTACAGATAGCAGCTGAGCTAGTGAGAGAGTTAAGATACCTTTCAAAAATGCTACAATTTTGTACAGTTTCTGTGCATGCATTTAACCAAGAAAGAAACTATTGTTAAAGTTCCTTTTCTACCCTCAGGACCAACAAGAATCTCCAAGGAAGTACTACAGCCTCCCTCAAGGAATTGCTAATGTAAGCAAACTGAATATGATACATCTAGGTCACACACTAGGATGAAAGAAACATGCTTAAAGACTACTGATCTAGACCCTGTAATCATTTAGTCTGTTTCTGAAAGGCCTAGTTTGCCTATATTTCATACAATAATCACTTTGATTTTTTTTTGTTGTTGTTGTTCTTCTTCTTTGTTTTTTTTTTTTCCTTTGGTTTTGATTTGTGTGTTTTTCTGTTTTGTTTTTATTTTTAATGATTGTGTGACTTTTACCCAAAGAGAAATAAACAAGGTTAATACCAAATCGTGGGCTGATGAGGTAGAAGGGGAAAACAGAATCACAGAATCTCTGAAACGGGAGGAATCTCTTGAGATCAGCTGGTTCAACCCCATGCTCAGACAGGGCCAGCCAAAGCATGTAATCCAGAACCATGTCTATTACATCTATGTCTATTACATTTAAAAATATATTAAATTGTCTATTATGTTCAAAAATCCGCGAGTTCTGTGGGGTCAGTGGTTGGAGACAGGGACAAAACACACACATCAAAGATCCATGTGACAAACAGTGTGTTTTATTGTTGAGAGCTTTCGTATATAGGGAGTTCAAAACTCCCAGGCCTCAGCTGCTGCTTGGCCTGACTCCCACACAGCCCAGGTCCTGCCCAGTGAGATGTCTGCAGCCCAGGATGGAACGTGATAGGTGAAGGTCCCTGTCTATCAACCCAGAGCCCAATTTATGAAACCGGGCCGGGTTCCTTACCTATCAGTACAAGCCGGCTTGTACAGTGACATATATCCAGTCATGTTTTGAAGATCCACACAGAGACTCCACAGACTCTCTGAGCTACCTGTTCCAGTGTTTGATCAGCATTACAAGTGTAAAGGTACTTCCTTGAATTCACATGAAATTTCATGTATTTCTGTCTGTAACCACTGCAATTTGTTCCTGTCATCAGATATTGCTGGGAAGAGGAGCATCTTCATTCACTGCTTCAGGCTGGAGTCCCACCTCTCTCTCTGTTTCTCATCATATGAAAGATGTTCAATCCCTTAATAACCCTAATGATCCAGTGTTGAATTCATTCAAGTTACCCAGAGAAGTTGTGGATGCCCTGTCCCCAGAAATCTTCAAGGCCAGTTTTGATGGGACTCTGAATAACAGTAGAACTATTTGATATTTCTTAAAATTTTCCTTATTTTAAAATTTTAAATTTCCTTATTTTAAAATTTTTAAACTTTTAAAAGCAGAAGCATTTGTCACCTCAATTACCCCATGTTCTCAAGAAATATCTTTCACTCCAAAGTTCTGCATTCAGCAACCAGAGGTGAAAGGATTCCTTTTATTTTATATTCCCTCCTTCCTTTTTTATTGTACTCTGGAAATGTTAAAAAGAAAACATTATTAACCGATTAATCTGGTCTTACAGTCTGTATGTAACACTGTGAGTTCCTTCAGCAACTTATTGAAGCATTCCCCTGCAAAGGTGATTAGCAGACTTCATAGAGAGGAAGACCCCAACCCTAATTCTTCAGTTGCAGGCTTCATCTGCATTTGCAAGCAAACAAAAAAAGAATTCAAGGTGTCTTTTATATTTGTTTGCCTTTGTAGCATCAACAATTAATCATGAGTAATAATATTAATAAGGGAAAGCATGTCTTGCATTCAAAGCCAATATGCAATTTTTTAAAGGAAAAACCCAATTATCTTAAAGGTAACATTCGTTAAAAAACAGATTTAAAATATGATTACAGTTATAATATATTCTAAAGAGCATCTGAAAATCAGTATAGACATTTTCCCTCAAAAAAAAAAATCCTAGTTTATGGACGACTCTTCATATATTTTTTCAAGCAATACATTAGAAAATATTTGTTTATGGTATTAAATTGGAGGAAAATTAAATAACATACCTGCTTGTTAAAACTGATTTTCTATAGATCTTTTTAGTCTGGAACTTTGGTTTATTTTCCTGCCCAAAAATTATGTCAAAATTAAATGCTGTATTTAGCACAAATGTGACCTCACCTTGATTTTGTGATCCCTCTAGAGCCCACCACTTAAGAAGGATGTGTCCAGTGGAGGGCTGGGGAAAGGGCTGGAAGGCAAGTCCCATGGGGAGCTGCTGAGGGTTACAAGCTACTTTAGGGAAAAGGAGGTTGAGGGACAACATCCTTGCTCCTTTCTACAGCTTCCAAAGGTGGGGAAGTGGAGAGGGAGGAGTGGAGCTCCTCTCCCAGTTACCCAGGGATAGGACAAGGCTTCAAAGCTGCATCAGGGCACTGTCAGAACTGGCATGAGCAAATATTTGTTTACCAGCAGGTGGTGTAACCCTGGAATAGCCCTCCTGGAGAGATGACTGGTAACCCAAGCCTGTCAGTGTTTCAGAGGCATCAGGAAAATGCCCTGAACAACATGCTGAACTTTTGTTCAGCTCTGAAGTGGTCCCTGAGTTGGACAAGATGATTGTTGAATGTCCTTTCCAACTGAAACTAGCCTCTTCTATTATTTTCTCTTCAATTCCCTACCATTCTAAATATTGGGTTCTATTTTCAGATATCACCAGTGAACTTTCCACTAATTTCTATTTCATTTTGACTGACTACCTAGCTAAAGTATAATTATTTTATTTCATAAACCATGTAGAAGAGTTGAAGAAAATTGCTAATACTCTAAAAAGTTGGGTTTTCTTTTTCTGTAATTTTGGTCTAATTTGAAGTAATATGAACAAAATCCTCTTTTATGATATATCTTACACATAGCAAGAAAAATACATAAAGAAAAACTGTTTGCATGAAATGAAGTAAAAAAAATATTACCTTTAAAAAAAACTTCCCACAGGAAAAAAAATTAATGTTGCTGAACACATGTCCTAAACCTTCATTTAAAAATTAGGTCCTAAGGAAATTAAAGGAAATTCAGATGCAAAAAGATAAGATGTTAAACAGCAGAAGGATCACTGACTAGAGCTAGGAGTTTGTTCCCATTACATTTCTCTTCCTGGAGATACAAATCTTTAGGGCAGCAGCAAACAAGGAAAAACTGTTCCAATTACTGATGACATTTGCAAGAAGGAAAGAATAACATGAGGAGAGAAAGAAGGGAAAAAACAGGTTTTCTTTCTCTGCATTTCATGTGTGCCACAGAAGACACACACAATCTTCAGGAACTGTCTATGAATATGTAGTTTAAGCTATTTCTGTTGATTTGGAATGACCCTTGGTGTCATGGATTCTGCTCTTTCTGGAAGAGAAACAATTCTTATGTTAATGCACTTCCTTGAGTCAGGTTGATTCCAAAGATAGCTCATATTTAAAAGGAAATTAAAAAGGACCATGAAAAAAGTTATTGAACAATACATGTAAAAGTGACATAAAACTGGAATTTAATGTTTTCTTTCCTATATCAATGCATAGCTACTTAAGTAACTATCTTGATTTGTGGCACACATTTCAAGATGCAGACTTCTGAGTCCAACAGTTATTTATATTCTTGAATGACAATCTACATCTTGAAACAAAATTTACAATTTTAAACTTTCTTGAAATAGATCTAGAGCTGTAAATTTTTAATATCAACGACTGATCTTATAATGACAGCTGGAAGAATTAACTTTGCTAAGTTAGACATATATGAGGTATAATCTCCCCTCAGTGCTTGTGGCAGTGGGGCTAGAAGGTTTAACTGTTTAGAAATGTGTTCAAAATGTTGCAATGGTTTACTCCCTATTCACCCCTGTTCAGTCCCTCATAATGGTCTCTCCCGAAAGCTTTCTCGGCTTTTCTATGCCCATAACTGAAACTCAGCTCCCAGCAAACTCTGTCTGTGCCAGGTCACACCCATAATCGAGAACATTTGCTGCCAGTTATGATATTTCCCCTCAGTTATTGGTTCTACCCCCAAAATCCTCCTCCCAGCTAGTCCCGATTTGCCGCGGGACCGTCCCATGGGACGGGGGGGAGGGGGGTGGTAGTTGGGGGAGGCGGTCCCAGGGGGGAGCAACCTGGATTTAAAGAGTCTGCTCCTCTTTGTTCTGACTTTTACCTCATGGTTACTCAAGCTGCTGTCCCCCTGCTTTGGGCAGCGGTGCTGTGCTGCCGACCCTGCATTACACCACCTCGCAGCCCAGGCCGCCCTGTTCCAGCCACTTCAGATCGCCGAAGCTGCTGGCGCCTCTTGTGCCACCTGCACCACCTGCTGGAGCCCATGCCCGCCCACAGCCCACTCCATTGCTGTGCCAAAGCCAGAGCTGATCCACCCCGTTCCGCAGTGGTCCCAACAAGCTGCGCTGCGTCCCGCGCGGAACCCACCGCTCCTGCCGGGTTCCCACTGCTTCTCCAGATGGCACGTGCCTCTGCTCCACCCTGACGCCGCCTCGGACAGCCAGAGCTCGCTTGTCCCACTCTTCCACGGTCCTGGTGGGACGGCAGCGAGCCGAGCAGGCAGCAGCCACCTCCCCCTGCTGCTCTGATGCCAGACCACAGCGTGGCTTGGCCCTGCAACCACCCCGGACCACGCTGTGCCACCCTGGACTGCTCCCTCCACTTCCCGCCGCTCCCGCAGCTTGCAACTGTTACCGATCCTGCACAGAGCTTTCCCCTTGTGGCGGGGTTGTCTGGCAATGCCCGTGGATTGGCGCAGCCATGCTCCTGGTGCGGGAAATAAAGCAGCTTGGAAAACCACGTAAGAGAGCCCTCCCTCCTTTCCTTTATCTGTATCTCAGGCGCTGGTCCATGGACACTGGTCGTATCGGCTGTCCCCGACCCCACTGAACCCGGCCAAACCATCACCCCTTTGCCTGCCGAGGGCAGAGGCAGGGGGACAGTCACTTTTGATTCTTGCCGAGGGGAGGCGGGGTTGGAGCTTCTAGATTCGCTCTCCCATCCCGAGACCAAGAAGAGGCGTCAAGTGCTTCCTCTAGGAACTACAGAATTTAATAAACTGAAAGGAAAAGCTATCATATATTGTTTCACCTTTGTCCACCTTTTAGAGCGTATTAATAATTTATGTCCTTTAAAATATTCAGAATAACATTAAGTATATAATCTAAGAGGGGTGTGATACAAAAGTGTGTGGTTGAAGGCTCTTCTAGCCTAAAACTTCCAAGTCTACAGCTCAGAAGAATTTTTTTAATGATTAAGTTGATCTGGATAATTCCAGGATGAGGAAGTTGGGCCTCTTCAGCCTTAAGAGGATAAATCTCAGGGAGACCTTCCTTATCAATATCTGACCAGAGGATACAGAGAAGATAGAGGCAGATACTCTTAAGAGGTGCATAGAACTATAATGAGAGTCAAAAACATGAACTAAAATATGGAAACATATGACTAAATATAAAGAGTAAACATTTTCTAGCATAAGGTGAGACATTCATGGAAAAGTGTTTCCTTCCAAAAAAAATATATAGGAGAGGGAGGGGCTAAAATAAATAAAGAATGCTTTTCATTTAGATAGAACATTTTTACACACCTTACATTTCGTAGCGACAATGTAATCTGTTCTAAAAATCTCCTATTGTGCATAAGAGTGACTAGTCTGATTTAAAATTCACTTAACATGCAGTTTGCATCCTGACAACTGATGCATATACAATACTAGATAAAAATCTGGAAATGTAGCAGGCATGTAATCATGTAATAACTTCTACAGGCAGGCTGAGATAGGAGATAGATGGGAATCAAACCTATCAGAGCAGCAGGCACAGAGGTTTGGGCTGATAAGCTGCAGGCAGTAACGTGGGGCAAGGTGGATGAGAGAGGACTGGCAGCCAAAGTCAGGCAACTACTGAGTACAGAAAATAGGTTTATTTGGTCAGAGACCCTGAGAGGATCCTTCTCAGGACACAATCACAGCCAGCATTATCTCAGCCTCCCTGGAATAGCAGAAAATCTGTAAACTACCCAAAGAATTGCATGCAACTTTACTAGGTAATTGCTATTTTCTCTAGTGGATGGCTGCTGAACAGTGCTGTTTAAATGTATAACACATTTTCTGAATTTTAAGGTGTTTTATATTATTTTCTATTCCATCTATTTTCCTTCTCCTCCTCCTTCTAAGAGACTTTTGTTTACTTAAACTCAAAAACATGTTCAGATTTATTTTGATTTTAAGTTTTTAGACCCAGAAGGGCCTGAGGCTGTATTGAAGTTAGTTTTATGAAACTTCAGTAATATTTGGAAGGAAAAGTGTCCTCAGGGAACTACCAACATTCCCCTTATAACAGGGAAAAGAAATGGAGACATGCTACAGAAATTTATGAAAGAATAGAAAATTGTTAAGGAATTTACCAAGTGCAAGTTGACTTTTCTCCTAGGATAACAACAAATATGAATTTATTGAGACACTTAGTTTTATATGCAATGATAGGACAGGCTAACATGCAGACATAAAGGAGATAGGTTTAATCATTTAGTAGGAGAATGCTGTGTACTGTGGAAGGGAAAAGTTTAAGAGAAAAAATATTAGTTGGGCATAATTGGTATATTTATTTAATACTGAGTTGTAGACTAGATATTTCCAGCCCTATAGTGGTGATTTCATAGACCAATTTGAAGGTCTTTTGCAATGAGTGTCTGAAACAAATGTTTGATACTTCTTCCACCAAAAAAACACAACAGTTTATAATGTCTTTATGCTTGTTTGCATGTTTATTGCCTAATTCATATCCATGACATTTCTGAATGAGGTGACTATTACTTATCCTTTTTTTAAAATGATAATTATAGTAATTAAAATCTCAAACAAGTTTTGCACTTTGCTTTTACAGGATGAAAGATAATAAGGTTTGATTCCCTCAAAAAAAAAATCTGTAAAACTCTGTACTGCCCTTACATTTTTTAAAGTTACAGTAAAGCCAAAAAAATCCTTCATTTGTATTTTTTTAATAATAATGTCACTTTACATTGTATGTTTCTTGTTGTTTACTGTGTCTGAACTACATTTTAAGTAGAATTCTCTGTCTCATATCGAATGCTTCAATTGCTTCATAATATGTGTTCTTCCATTTATAACATTTTTAAGACACAAATGCAGACCTATAATTTTGTTGGTTTACTCCTGATAACTTCTGTCTTTGCTTGCGTTATCAATAGTTTATGGATAGGCACAGAAAATCCATAAAAAATTACTGCCCTATGTATATACACACAGAGAGAATATATGTCTACATATAAAATACTGAAGGAAAAAAACATTTAAAGTGTGTAATACTCTCATGCTCTGGCAATGGAGTCATAGACACCTAATACATCAAACCTTACAACACATTAAACCAGGAAAACAGAGTTCCATCTTTACTCTACAAACAGCAGAATAAAGACATGTGAAAGGCAAATGCCTTCTGAAGTTTGAGCTCATACCCTATGTTGTGATACAGGAAAGGATTGCAGCTGGTGTTATCAGTTCCTTTTTCATTAGAAAAGCCTTTAAAAAACAATCAAAGAGAATATTTGTAGCTCTTTTCTACCTCTACAATAAATTGTATGTTTCTGAGACTAGAACCGAAATACTGGCTCTCTTGTGTTTTAGCTTAGTGCCAGAAGTGCCGGTGGAATCAACAGCTCCTATTAAGAGACAAAAACTCTGAAGAGTTGAGCCTGTCAAAATAGACGGAAAAAGAACCTTTTGCTGTGTGTTCAAGTAACAGATGCAGCATACAAAAGTACTGCTCAAGAACGGCCCCAATAATTTTTACATTGAAATTAAGTTTTATAGTGAACAAGTAGACTTCTGAAAAGTAATATTTTTAGATTGGGCAGAAAAAAGAATCATTAAGATCTATAAATATTCGAGATTTTATTGATATGACAAGAAGTTTTCTTGTGCTGAATAATAAGAGGACTATGGAGGAGAAAAAGGTTAATGAATATACTGAACTGCAGTTGCCATGGGAACCAGCAATGACTTTTACCTATGATTAGATACTGAGATAAATCAGGTCCGTGTTTGTATCTGTATGCTGGTGGGAGGAAGGTTATTTAACTTGAAGGAATAAATTCATGAGGGACAGACAAGAAAATGCACTCTTTCATGTTCCATTTACATCCTGAATTGTCCACCCTCAAAACTGTGCCAGCAATTTAGCTGTTTCAGAGAAATAGCTATGGGTTGGGAAAATCAGCAGCTGTTCTTCTCCAAGGTCAGATGACTCAGCAGAGCAAAATCTCCTCACAAATAAACTAGGTTTAAAGAATTAACTCTATTTAAAAAATGAATCTTCAGGCTGCTTACTGAGTTTGATGTACACCTGGCCTCAAATGCCTTCAAATCTATAACTGCTATATGTATTCAGATACTCTGAATTTGCCCAGATATTGGAATACATTTTATTGGTAATTTAAATCTCAGTGAAAAGTTAGAAACATACCATTATCAGTACACTTCTTCGACACACAATCTCAAAACCACTATAAAAGTTCTGGTAACTCTTTATCTGATTATCTCTACTAAGCAAGGGAAAAAGGTACTTTGAAAGTAATGTCACCTTCTAGGAGAGAACTTCTTCAAATTTTTCATCAAATACAAGATATTCAAATTCAATATCAGTGCCTTTGTATGCATTAAAAACAATCAATAAATCCTCCTTCTTCTATCAGTATGCCAATGACAGATGATTCGATATTGAGTCAATTTTATCATCCAGGTTTTGCTTTTTATCTTATTATTATTTTAAATATAGTTTCATTACTTGTAATGTCACTCTAATACCCATACTTGTAGGTCATGGAGAATTTCCAGTATAGTTTTAATATATTATGTCATTTTCTTTTCTTCAAATTCTGGCACAGGAAAACTGTAGTAATTAACTTAAATATAGTAGTACATTCATAGAATGAAATGAACTGTAATAATAATAAAATCAGAATTTGAAATGAAGAGCAAAGCACAAAGACCTATAGAGCAGATCCTGGTCTAAATGTTGCTTTTAGTACACTACTATCTACATATGAGAAGAAAAATGCAGTTATGAGGAAGACAGCATGTGAAGAAACAGAAAGGGTATTGAATTCCAGAATGACCTGAAAATTCTTTCTTTTTTTTCTCCTGCCACTGAGACATTCCATTTTGTTCTCTGCCCAGATAATATTCCTTTATGAGACCACACAGGAAGACCTCAGCTACAGACAATCACAACCACCTTTTTGCTGTTTGTTTGCTGCTGTTTGCTTCCTAGATTTTTTCCAATGTGACAGAGTTCACTGTGAAAAGTACCAGGCTGTGCCTGACCAGTTTGAGATACACCAATTCTGTGTAACGTAGTACAAAATGAAGAAATAGTGAATTGCAGCATGGGCTGTACACAGTGCTTCAAAAGTTGTACTCACAAAGTAAATGGAAAAACTGCAGACATATTTTTCTGGTGTTGTCTTATTAAGCAAAAGAAGGAAATAAGTAATGTGCATAGAATTACATTGTTCTTTAGCCTATGTATCTGTAATGCAAACCAATGCTGTAAACATAAGGACCTGCTTGGTTCATTTGCTTAATTTTTTAAGGGTGTAGGCCATTGTTTACATCACATGGTTTGGGAAAAACAGAAATTTCTTCTACATTTAACATGCTATAAATCATTCATTAAAATCTCCTCCTGTAGGATTATTCAATTCAAATGAAGAAATGAGAGAAGACTCATTATTTTACTTCAGAATTTGTAACTAAATTAGCTTCTAAAGCAATTTCTCTTGCATTCAAAACTTTTTTAAAAGGCTAACTTAATAAAATATGCAATCGGCATTTGTTCTAGGGGAATTAAACCGAATTTTTAATAGTTTGCTTTATTAATGGTCAGTAAGCATTCAAATGACCATGTTATTGACATAATCTCACATACTATTTTTGTGCATAAAAAATGTAACCTAGAGCAGGAATCAGAAAGGAGGAAGGTCAAAACTATCCTTTCTGTTTATCTTATTTATGTTGTGACATTAACAAAATAAATTTCTGTTATTCGTATTCCACATAACAGATTTTAACAATGAGATACATGCAGACTTCCATAATCCATTCTGTTTCTGTACTGTTTTTACACTGTAAAAAATATCTTGTCTAATGCTTTATTACAGACTATTACAAATCAAAATACAGAGTGTCTGAAATTATAGCAC
>WBNO01007645.1:44262-82331 GCA_013400575.1 Peucedramus taeniatus | reverse complement strand
CTCGCTTGCAGCGCTTGCAGTAAGGTAATGTTCAGCTGGTTTTGTTTGTTTTGCCTTTGCAGATGCCAGCTGGGTCCATATTGCAAAGACAATCCTTGCAAAAACAGTGGCAAGTGTATTGACAGTTTGGATGGACCTGTTTGCGAGTGTGAAGCAGGCTTTCGTGGAGAAAGGTAGGTAGCATTCCACATATATTGAATTTTAGTAGTATTAATTAACAGATTAGTAGTTCAGACTGGTTGAAAACTGGGATGTTGATAAAACATCAAAATGCGTGTTAGTGTGCAGTACCTTATAATAAATATATCTAAAATTGTTGAGAACAAAATTACAACAAAGACTACTGATGTAAACTTAACATCACTGCTATGCTCTGTTTCTGATAGGTGCCTGACTGACGTCGATGAATGCGTAGAAAACCCATGTCTCAATGGTGCCCTTTGTGAGAATACCTACGGTTCCTATCACTGCAACTGTAGTCATGGATTTGGAGGCAAACACTGCACAGACATTGTTCTCAATAAATATGTTTCAACATCTTGGAACATTAGCTTAGCTGAAGTGATTGGGATTATTGTTTTCGTCGCAGGAATTTTCTTGTTAGTTGTGGTTTTTGTTGTTTGCCGCAAAGTGGTCAGTAAAAAGAAGAAGCACCAGCCAGAACCTGAAGACAAGCAGCTGGGAACTACAACAGCCTTCTTGCAAAGACCATGTTTTGATGCAAAATTGAATAAGAACATCTATTCTGACATCCCACCACAGGTTCCTGTTCGTCCCATTTCATACACTCCAAGCATTCCAAGTGACTCCAGGAACAATCTTGACAGGAATTCTTTTGAAGGGTCTGCTATCCCTGAGCACCCCGAGTTTAGTACATTTAACCCAGATTCTGTACATGGTCACCGGAAAGCTGTAGCTGTTTGCAGTGTTGCACCAAACTTGCCACCTCCACCTCCCTCAAACTCACCTTCAGACAGTGATTCCATACAGAAACCCAGCTGGGATTTTGACTATGACAGTAAGAGATGTTCTTATTTTTTACTTTCCTGTTAAATGTGCGTGCTGGTACAATTTTAATATGAGTACAAAGTCTCTGTTTATACCTCTTAGACTACAAAAGGCATTATGACTTTACTGGGTTTTGTTTCTGATCAGCCTTCATGCTCTACTAAGTTCTGTAAAAATGTGCACACCTGAACTTTAAATTGTATTGATTCTTTAATCTAGAATCTATTCATTGTCTCACTTGAAACTTTTTCTTTCAGCTAAAGTAGTAGATCTTGACCCCTGCCTTTCTAAGAAGCCTCTGGATGAAAAGAACTCCCATCCTTACAGTGCGAGAGAAAGCATGTCTGAGGTCCAGTCTCTCAGCTCCTTCCAGTCTGAATCATGTGATGACAATGGTACGTAAAATGCAATTGTTTGGTACCACTGCTAATGTTCATTTGTTCTGTCTTTGCATCTGTATCTCTTAGTAACAATAGGATTTACATATATATTGAATATATATTAAATAGTAGCTTATTTAATATATATTTGTATTTACTTATGTTAATACCCAGATCTGTTAATTTTTTAAAAAGTATTTTACCTATCTCTACTCCAACTTTAATTACTTTACCTTAAAGTTATATATAATCATTCTGCTGTTAGAATATTACAGTGAAAATGCAGCTCAAGTTGCTCAGAGCCTTGTGTTTAAAACGTATTAGAATTTGGTAAACTCTTCTAGGTTATCCTTAGTTATCACCTTACACAAGAATACAGTGAATTTAAAAAATGGCCTCTGCACAAATATACCTTTCACTTTGCTGTTCAGCTCTCAGTAAAAAGCTTTCTGGTGTTACAGTTTCATTTGTTTCCTTCTCTTTTTCTTGCTGCGACCTCAGCTCCCATATGGATCAGATCAGTTCTGAGTGAGAGCAGAGTTTAAGGGACTGCTTGTAAGTTTGATTACTTTAGTAATGAAGGAAACTGCACAAAAAGAAATTTTGTTATAATAGAACAGTATATTTGGCTTTCACCATGATTGAAATGAATTCATAAAAACATTTCATACATTGAAAAAAGCCAATATAAAAATATAAATATTTTGATCACACCTCATGTCCATCAAAATATAATCAGCATATATACTTGTGGGTTTGATCATTATTAATTGGATGTCTTTTCCATTCTGATGACAGATGCTTTTATAGTTGATATGAATGCATCTATGTATTCAGAAGCATGTTATACTGATTGGACAAAGCCACAGTTGTCTCATAACTTAATTTGCTAAGTTAAGGTGTGCTTTGACTCTTTATTCCACTTTCTGCTTTTGTCTCTGACTGGTGAAAAAAAAGAACTTGAAATTCCTTTAGCTTAGGAATAAAGAACATTCTGCTTCTTAATGAAGTAGAGTGATTTGTTATTAATTATTAACAGCATGAAAAAAACCTATCTGTTTTAATGACTGGTGAAAGTAAAATGGTATGCTTGCAGTCCTCGTCATTTTATCAGTAGACCTGATACCAACTTCCAACTTCTTTTCCTGTGGTTTTAAGTGTTGTGTTGTACATGTTGTTCTCCCCTCCTCACTGTCTCATATGTTTAGTATATTCTTTTTCCCATTTCCTGTCATGTATTGATTACTCATTAATACATCATTTTAAGAGAAATAGCTGTAGCATCATAGATACTGTTCCTTCCATCCATTTTGGTAGATTCAGAATTTAATAGCTTGACATTTAATCCCTGAGCTGTGCAAACAAGTTGCATGTGCTTACTTCATTTTACCCCTATAGGAATAAATCCTTCTCCATTCCAAAACTACCTTAAGGGAATGGGAAGACATAAAATACATTTAATACATAATACATTTAAATTCATTTAAGTTTATTTTTTTAATAAGTATGTAACAGCCTGAATTTGGTATTCCTACTGTGATATCTCTACTTCATACAAAACTTAAGTAGATCAATCAGTAACAGAAATTCTCAGTTGGTATTTTTCATATTCTATCCTTTTAGCTCATTTCAGGGAAAATTTCTTTCCCATATCTTTCAGTGGTAGGGAGGCAACATAGTTTATGTTTTTAAAGGAGAAGTCTAATGCAATAATCCTTAATTCACCCAACACAAGCCTTTAAAAATGTCTAGTTTGTTGCTGTGTATATAAAGTATTATGCAAATGAGTATATTTAGGCAACATTTCAGAAATTCTAACACAACTTTAGCAGCCTTGTGCTCATGCAAAATGTACTTCACGAGCAGTCACAAGTACTTTTGTATGTTTAGCAAGAATAAAACTGAGCTTTAGATATGTGTTTTATGTATCACATGCAACTACTCTCTAGATTGAGAGTAAACATGTATGTACACCAATAATGTTGCTCTATAAAACAGTAACAAACTGCAATTTCACAGTGTTGATGGGGGTTTTTATGTGTATCTGTCTGCTGTTTAAAGTGATACTAACTATAGGTTTGTTTTAATTTGCTCCTTTTATACCTTTTACAAGCTTCCGTAGTGACTGTAATACACCTTGTCAATGCTGTTGTTGACTCGGTGGAAAAAGAAGGTATATACATATTTTCATATTTATTACTGCTTTGGCAGCATAATGCACGTTTGTCTTCTTACATTGTCTTCGAGTAATGTAGTCCTAGCCAGACGTGAATTATAAAATATTATTTACTTAGACTTTCTGATAAGTTATAGCAAAATATATATTTATATTGTATATCTGTTAATATTTTCTTGAATATGCTGTAGATGCCTTGTGAACAGGTTTCAAAGTGTGTTTTCTTGGGAAAAAAGGAATTGGCATTAAAAGATCTTGGTGCTTACTCTCTTCTGAAAATATTCATGCTAAAGCTTCCAGCAGAATTGAGACAACATCAAAGGCAAATACATGCAGTATTGTAGATGAAATAGCTGCAGCCTCTGTTTCCTTTTCTTCTCCCACCCACACATGTTGGCACCTTGTCCAGCTGAGCAGAATCAAAATGGTCTGGTATCGGTACTCACTTCCTTGGTCTTCAGATCAATCTGTCTCTTAAGCAGAAAAAATTATTTTTGTCTGCAGCTGAGATCTGTAGCCATACACATCCTCCTCTGTTTAAGTAGTTTGTTACTATGCAGCCTTACAACAGTACCTAAAATGTTTGTCTTGGTATATGTACACACACATATATTTGTGTGGTATGTATTTGGAAGTTAGAAAGAGGCAAGGTAGACATTTTCAATGGTATTTTATTTTCTTTCTGCTAACATTTAAGAATTAACCACTCTGGGAAACACAAACTCTTTAAAAATAATAGTAGTAATAAAAGTGCCAGTGAGACTATAAAAATGCTAACTGTTGTTTTAATTGATTAAATACTACTTTAAGTTCCAGTAAAAGGCAAATGATTCACTCCATGACCATGAGTTTGCAGAGGTTTCTTCTGAAATGACATCCAGCCTATGCTTTCTGTTTCTAGATACAGACTAGGAAACATTTTTTTTTACTAAGTCCTACTTAAAATAAAGCCATTTTTGAACATAAAATCGATTAGAGTAGCTAAAGTTTCCCTTTGGTTTGTTATCTGAAGTACACTCTTTTTATTTACGCAGACACAAAAGAGAGTAGGCAAATGCAAGGACTTCCAATTACTTAAAAGTATTTCATTAATGAGGGTGCCATTTCATTAATGTGTACCTATAGACAGTAGTCCTCAGTGCAGAAAAATTGCAATGCACAGTACTTGGGAATGGGAGAATTACAAGACTAAAAGAGGCCAGATCTACCAGGGGAAATATTAAATAATTGATTCAGATTTTCTCTGAGATTTTATTTGGTAGAATCTAAAAATTATACATGTAGTTTTCAAGTCAAAGATAAAAATATTGCTTGGTGTTTTAGTATCACCATAAGATAAATACAAACATTGTATGCATTGCAGTTTTAGAGAAATTAAATATTTCTTGTGCTTCTTAACATTTCAGAGTTTCTGCTCTTAATAAGCATTTCTTCTTTCAGAGATTCTTAGGTAAGGAGTTCTGCTTTTGAGCACCCTCAGGGAGGGTGTCAGTTCAAGCAGCAGAGATCCTTACTCAAGCCTGAAGTAAGGTCATGTTCTGGGACAGATGGTCCTTACCTTTAGTCTCCCCAGTTGTCTGGGAGCGTTCTGTCCCCAAGCATTCTGTCCAACAGGCATCCTGGAAGCATGAACTGTAGCTAATCTCATGATAGGACAGTTTTAGGCCTGTATTCTCTGTGCTGCTCCTCAGGTTGTAGCTTGATGCAAATCAGCAGTGCTGAGCACAAGAGAAAATATAGCTCCAGTCTAGCAGATTGTCACATAAACACGGGCACGTCCGGTTCTGGTTTGTGTTTCTGCCATTCACGCTAAAGGGTCTTTGCCTCAGAAGAAGAGGAAAACCAAGATCTCTCCATTCCTTGGTGAAAGTGCTCTAAATCATAAAGCCTACTGGCTTTAGTTTTGCACCCAATTTCCCAGGAAAAATAGTGTTGTCTTCTAAGCATACCCTTCTCCTGGAGTTGAGGCCAGAGATATTTTAAGAGTTTCAGAGCTCAGACTGAAATCTCCATTAGTCTGAACAGTATTTTTCTTGTCTGGGCGAGGCAAGCTTAAAAAAATAGGAACTTCTCTCCAAAGAGTCAACCTCTATCCCTTGAGCTTTCCAACAGATGAAAGTATGAATTCTTAGGGGAAGATTCTGCCATTAGGATAGGCATCGCCCATCCTTAGAGACTTTAATAGGGAATGTAGATTCCTGAAGAGAGAGAGGTTTAATATTTGGGCAGTTCTCAGCTGAGTGTGAGTTTTGGAATTACTATACAAAGGGAGGCAGGTTTCCCAGTGCTTTATGTATGGAAGCCAGACACTAAAGGAAGAGTTACCTTGATACTCGAGAGATACTTCAAAGTGTAAGTGCCAATAGATGGAGCCCTGTATCAAAACACTACGGTAGATACAAGCAAAGAAAAAAATATCATATCAAGTCCTGTTACCCTGTGTAGCAGAAGTCCTGAATATACTAATTCAAGGATTTCAGTAAACTCCAGACTGCACATTTTACCACATGACAGCTATGTCCCAGATGGGCTGTACATTAATTCAGTAGCTGTCCTACAGTTAAAGTCTAAACAAATAAGGAGTCCAGGAAAATAAATTTTAAAAACTTTATTATTGCTAATTAAACTGGACAAAACCAGTGTGAATGCCATAGTGACTAGTCATTGTTTGTCTTCATATTGGTTCTACTATTTGATTCCTAACTAGAGATGTTTTCTCCTTTTTCTTCTTATTCTGCCACCTAAAGAATCTTTTGCTGTTCCTGACCTCAGCAATTCAAGAGGTGACTTCTGCATGCAGTTCGTTGATGTTCACCAACATTTCTGTTAATATTTGGTTTTAACACAGACTTACTATCAGTTGCTTGCTGTGCATTTGTCTGGAGTGATTTATCTTTACTAGATTTGCACTATATTACAATATATTTTTTACTGGTGTTCAGATGAGAGAAGTTATTGGTTTTGTGTTAGTTTAGGCTTACATCTAGTTTCCAGCAGACAAATACAAACTTACTCAAAGGGGGTTTGCAAGAGGGGATCAAGTCCAGTCATTTTTGCATGATTAAGCTTGATTTTCCTGTTTTGTTTTTGTAGTTGAATGTGGAATGTCTTTACTAATAACAAAAGATTTTTATCAGAGGTGTTCCTGTAGAGCTAACAGCATTTTGTGAAACTAACTTCATAATGTGCTTGAGTGGCAGAGTCACTTCAAATGGTCTGAAATACTTTACCAAATAGAAATTGCTTCTTTTATGTAAGAAAGTCATGGGTTATATGTGCTAAATATATTCTTAAGAAAAATAGGCCATTGTTATCACCCTAACTAATTACTCAGCAACAATTAAGTATTTAGCTGCACCAGGTAGGGTGTTGATTCTTTCCTCTCCACTGAACAACTATGTATTGTGACAGCACATTCCATAGAGGACTACAGCTCTTCCCATGTTAGGTGTGACGTCTGAGAAAATGTAAAAGTTCAAGTGTGAATGAGGCACTATCTCATGCATGGCATAAAGTAAAGTTGTGTTGAATGTCTTTTGTGCAACCAGGGCAAACTGCTGATTAACAAGTAGTGTCCTAATCACAGTGATTGCGTTGTCTTAATACATGTGTTGATTTCTCAGTTCAGACTGACTTGAATACAAGATAGTAATACTATTTTTTTTAATTAACTTTTCAGGTTATCACTGGGATACATCAGATTGGATGCCAAGTGTTCAGTTGCCAGGTATCCAAGAGTATCCAAATTACGAAATGGTTGAGGAGTCAGCTCCCCTCTACACAGATCCAAATGCCATCGATACAGACTATTACCCTGGTGGTTATGACATAGAAAGTGATTTTCCACCTCCACCTGATGATTTCCCTGCACCTGATGAGCTTCCACCGTTACCACCTGAATACAGCGACCAGTTTGAGTCAATACAGCCACCCAGAGACATGCCAGCCGTAGGTAGCTTGGGTTCTTCTACAAGGAGCAGGCAGAGATTTAACCTTAACCAGTACCTCCCCCATCACTACCCTGCAGACATGTCAGAACCTCAGACCACCCCCAGTGGCGGCAGCGGCAGCTACAGAGAGCAGTTCGCTCCGTACTCACTGGGATTCAATCCAGACTTTGAAGCACCCACTGTAGACAACATGTCCATGTCTGTGTACGCTTCCACAGCCTCCTGCTCGGATGTGTCG
The DNA here is from genome assembly GCA_013400575.1 of Peucedramus taeniatus. Lineage (NCBI taxonomy): Eukaryota > Metazoa > Chordata > Aves > Passeriformes > Fringillidae > Peucedramus > Peucedramus taeniatus. Next base: position 74,579 of record WBNO01007645.1, on the reverse strand, counting down.
GCATGCTGTGAAATGGAGTCTGAAGTCATGATGAGTGACTATGAGAGTGGAGACGATGGTCACTTCGAAGATGTGAAAATTCCTCCACTTGATTCTCAGCAACATACAGAAGTCTGACACACTCAACAAAAGTGCCTGGACTCTAACAGACTTTATCAAATCTAGAACAATTTTCAAGAGCTTTTTTATTTTTTCCTTTTTTTTCCAGCCATGGTGAATGCTTTTTTTTCAGTGAGCTAAACTGGCATGGCAGCATTGGATCATGCAATTCATTTCACTAAATGAACCACTTTCCATTTCCTGACCTACTGTATTTGGAAAGTTATAAGATTTCCATTGGCTGTGCCATTTCTGAACATCCTTTATGTACTTACATTGTTCTATGTTTTAAAAAAAAATCACATACCACTTCTCCATGTTAGCATGATGCATATATTTATATAGTTCTAATGCAATTAATTTTCTCCTATTTTTTGTAAATGTTATGTACAGTTTTGATTTTAATAGTTTTAACTAGATTTTGTAGATATTTTGTGAATTTGTTTTCCACTGAAACTAGTGGTGTTAGTGTGCCATTAAAAATGAGCACCATGACTTATTATAATCAGGGCATCACTGTATGTATTCCCCTGAAAACTAAGGTTTGACATTTCATTGTAAAACATTCAACATATTCACACAATTTCAATTGTACATACATTAGGTCTGATATTTTTCTGGGTCAGCTATATGGAAATGTCTTAAATGGGTTGCTGTATTTTAGAACTGTAAACATTTTTTCCCTTCTTGGAAAGTGTGTTGGGGACCCTCTGCATACCAGTTTAGAACCAAAACCACCATGACACAGTTTTTATAGTGTCTGTATATTTGTGATCCAATGGTCTTGTAAAGGTTTTTACTGAAAATTACCATTAGCCAGTCTTTCTTACTGACAATAAATTATTAATAAAATACTTTAGCTTTGCTCTGTGTATCTCTATTATATAATATACCATTGACAAAGCATTCAGTGCAGCATTTTTTAAGTCTGTATATGTTTTGTACTGTATTAAGTTACTTGCTCCAAGCAACTCCTTTTCCTCTCCTCTGAAATCAGCCTGCAGCTGTGTTAGAGATGCTCACGAGATGGCAGTGTGTGTCTGCTTAATGGTGTTTTTAAAAGTAATCGGGCCAGTCTGAATAAAGATTGATGGGTATCAAACTGCAGTAGCCTTCTCGGTAGTTTGCATTTTTCTTTAAACATATAATATCAGCTATGTAAATTGCTGAATATTTTTTTCTCAAGTCACAAAAATATATACAAAAAAATCCCCAAGATCTTTAAAGCAGTTTCTCCCCTCCTTTATCACCTGAATACTTACTTTCATGACTAGTTACCCCTTGATGGTGCACCTCCTTGCTGAAATGACTGTGCCACTGTCTGACTTTGTGCTAAGTAGCTGGTGGTTTCCTGCAATTGTATTTCAATTGCAATTTCTTACATTAAGTTCACACTAGAAGTTTACCTTGAAGAAGTAAAGGTGGAATACAGTTTTCCGGTGTATTATCCAGCTGCTTCTCTGACTAGAAAAGAACAAAGCCTTTAACAGAGTTCTCTAGCATAAATTTGCCTGATGGTAAGCTAAAAGAATAATGTAACTGTCTTTTGCCTCTTGCTTGAGGGATGCTTTTTAAGTTCAGAACAGATTTCTTGGCACATTAGTGAATTTTTAATATAGCCTGGAATCCTTTCAGCTCCACCTCCATTTTGTTCCTACTGTCATAAAGTTCTGTAGCCTAGAAATATACAATATTAGATTCTCTCCGTCATGAGAACTAAGCCTGAGCCTTCTACCATCTAGGGAAACAGGGTACTGTATTTGGAGTGCTATTTATATACAAAATGGAACAACTCCCAGCTTGGCAGCTGTATAATGGAAATTGAGTGGCTTACAGGACACAGCCAGGCACTGACATTCCTGTGTTAACTTGACCATATGCAGGTTAAGAATCTCATGACTTATGTAAAAAGACTAAAAAATCAATAGGTTTAAACCCACATTCTGGCTGTGCACTTAATTCTCCCAGATGACTAAGAGCCTTTTGTTCATCAGCCTGTTAGAATTTTCTTAATTAATAGCTTTAGAAGAATCTTACAGAACTGTGAGCAGAGGGTGTCACACTCTGTAGTAGTTCACATCACTGCTTAAGGCCCATCTTAAGCAAGGAAGGTTAAACTTACTGGAAGTTCTGCTCAAGATTCCTTAATATGTGCAGCTTAGTAGGAATGAGTCTTAGGAGACAGCAAGAGAAAGACGCTGCAAAACTTTGCATCATTCCTCAGTTGATAAGGATTCTCAGAAAAGATGAAAACCTGCCCTACAAATACATTTTTTAAAGTTACTCATTTACGGAAGAAGGGCCTGAAGACAGATTTTTAAAATTGAGAGGTGTGAAAGACAGGAATATCAAGACTTAGATATACTTGTTTTTGTAGTACTGTGAACTGAGGGCTACACAGAACATCAAACTGAAAAGGAATAATGTCTCATTATTCTACAATGAAATTCCACGTAGGTGTAAGAGAATGCTTTGTTGAAAGTATCGGACTATATATACATATGTAGATTTATTTTTTTTTACCTTTTCACAAGAATTGTGCTGCTAGGCAACATGCAACACCAAGGTTATACTTCACAGCAGAAAACAAGGCTGCATCATAACACTCACTTATGGAAATAGCAGGCATTTTCAACTCCACAGCTTTCAACAGCTTTGCTGTTGGTGTGTAAAGCAAGGACATGTTGGACAAATGCTCCCTTTGTGGGGAGCTCTTATTGCCTAATTCAGGTCCAGTAAGTGCAATCAAACCTATTTTCCCACACAGAGCTACAGCAATACACCAGATGAAGCTGGTGACATTTTAAACCCAATTAAAACTGATACAGCAGAGCACTGCTGTTCGACTCAACAGTAGTCCAGCACACTCAAAAACATTGGCCATGTGATTTATTTTACAAGCCAAACATTTTAAAATAAGGAATTTCAGTGAAGTCACACATTCACTATTCCACTGTTGATCTGTCCTCATGTTGTCACAGCAAGAGGTTTATGTTGAGATGTAGTTTCATGTGTTTCAATTTGTGCCCATTTCAAATGGTACCACTGAGAAGAGCCTCTCTCTATCTTTACAGCTTCACATCAGGTATTTATAAACATCATCAAGTTCCCCATTGAGCCTTCTTTTTTCCTCAGATTGATCAGCCTCAGTTTTCTCAGCCTCTCGCATGAAAGCAGCTCCAGTCTCTTAATCATCTTACTGGCCCTTTGCTGAACTGTAGTTAAGCCCCCTCTGGAAGTTTTTTTTTTTTTCTATTTTAAAATACTTATGAGCTAGTAGAATTTAAAGTTTTATTGAGCAGATTTGAGTCAAGCTCATTGCTGCTTTGTCCATTCTATGCTTTGAATGAAATGTCACTTAGCCTTGAAGCAGAGAACAAACTGCAATTCTACCTGATTAAGAGTAATTGAGGCAGAAACAACAACAGGCAACCCTATGAAACTTCTTTTATTCAATATTTAACACACCTGGTCTGAGAACTCCAGGATGCAGGCATCTATGCTTAAAAGAAGGAACATGACCAGAGTACCAGATTTGGGCCCACTTTTCAAGGATATTTACTGGGATTATTTTTCCACTGTTCCCTGTTCTTCCCATGGCCTCCAAGAAACATGTATTGTCCCAAGAAACCACATCTACGGAGAGTTCTTACACTGCTCAAGGGCTACAAATCTGAATCCACTCAAACCAAAGAAGGTATGAAATCTGTCTCTAACTGCAAGCTCCATTTTGGAGTAGAAGAGGGTAAGAAGAAATGCTCTATTTCCACTTTGAATCTACCTGTAAAGCACTTGAAGGAAGACAGCTGCAGAAATTAGTCCATGTTGTATGAAGGGGTCATGACTGACACCTGTCTGCAGACAGACCATTGCTGAATCAGCACGGTTCACAAAGTGCCTCCCATGACTCCTGACTCAGCTTTGCCCCTGGAGAAGCCATGCTGATTGCCTTGAATCACCTCCCTGGGCCTTTAGCATGGCTTCCAGGACAACCTCTTCCATGACCCACCGAGACACAGAGGTGAGGCTGACAGGCTGGTAATTCCCAGGCTCCTTCTTTCTAACCTTTCTAAAGATGGGCACTATTGTTTCCCTTTTTCTAGTCACTGGGGACTTCACCTGACTGCCATGACTTTTTAAATGTCGTGGAGAGTGCCTTGGCAACTACATAGCCGATTCCCTCAGGACTCTGGGATGTACCTCATTAAGTCCCACAGGCTTATGGACATTCAGGTTCCTCAGAAGGTCATGAACTGGATCTTTACTTATAGTTGGAGGGGCTTTGCTCCTCCAGTCCCCATCCTGCTGTCCATCCTCTTAAGAGGTGTAGGAAAAGAGGTTTCCATTGAAGATTGAGGCAAAAAAGCTCTTGAGTGACTCAGCCTTTTCTTCTTCCTTCTGAGCTGGAATGATTATATCAATGGACAAGGCAAGAGCTACAGATGTCATTTATTTGGACTTCTGTAAAGCCTTTTACAGGGTCCCCCACAAAATCTTTTTCTCTGCATTGGAAAGAGATGGATTTGATGGGTGGGCTGTTAGGTGGATAAGAAATTGGTTGGATGGTCCCATCCAGAGGGTAGCGGTCAACAGCTCACAATCATGATGGACATCAGAAGTGGTGTCCCTCAGGGGTCTGTACTGGGACCAGTGCTATTTAATATTTAAGTAATAAATAATAATACTTCACATTTATTAACACTTAATATTTAAATAATTATTCATATCTATTTTAAATATTAATAATTTAATATCTTCCTTACATTTTTGAAGGGACCAAGTGCACTCTCAGCAAATTTACAGATGACCCCAAGCTGAGTGGTGCCATTCATGCATCTGAAGGATGGGACACTATCCAGAGGGACCTGGACAAGCTCCAGAAGTGAGACCATGGGAATTTCATGAGGCTTAACAACAGCAAGTGCAATATGCTGCACTTGGGCCTGGGGCAACCCCCGGTATCAACACAGGCTGGGTAAGGATGAACAGATTGAGAGCAGCCCTGCCAAAAAGGACTTGGGGGTGCTGGTGGATGAGAAGCTGGATACGAGCCAGCCATGTATGCACTTGCAGCCCAGGAAGCTAAACAGGTCCTGGGCTGCATCCAAAGCAGTGTGGGCAGCAGGGTGAGGGAGGGTAGTCTACCCCTCTGCTGTGCTCTGGTTAGACCGTCCCTGTGTCCAGCTCTGAGGTCCAAAACACATGAAGGACATCAACCTGCTGGAACAAGTCCAGAGGAGGCCACCAAGTTGATCAGAGGGACCTATTCTATGGCAAAAGGCTGAGAGAACTGGGATTGTTTAATCTGTAAAAGAGAAGGCTTTGGGGTGATCTAATTGTGGCCTTCCAGTACCTGAAGGGGGCCTACAAGGAAGATGGAGTTTTACATCCATCTTCCTGGAGCACTTTTTACAAGAGCCTGTAGTGACAGGACAAGAGGGAATGGCTTCAAACCAAAAGAGAGCAGGTTTAGATGAATTACTAGAACACATATTTTTTTTATGTACTGTGAGGATGATAGACTGGAAAGGGCTGCTCAGAGAAGTTGTGGATGCCCCATATCTGGATGTGTTCAAAGCCAGACTGGATGGGGCTCTGAGCGACCTGGTCCAGTGGAAAGTGTCCCAGCCCATGGCAAGGGATCTTTTCAAAGATGATCTCCTAGGTGTCTTCCAACCCAAACTATGATTCTATGATTGACAAGCACTGTCTGGATCACAGCTCTGCACACATCAGCTGTGAACATCCACACCAGCTCCACACAAGGAGTCTACACATTTCACTGAAAGCTCTGCACACACTCCACACACATCAGACAACCAAGAGGTGGGTGCCTCAGTTTCTTTTCATAGCTCTTGCCAATTTTTAGCATTAAATGGCTTTCAAGCCCACACAAGCCTTCATAAAAATATTAAATAGATGAAGTCCCCATTAAACCAAGTATGCTGAAGCAGACATAAATTCTGGCAGCATTACTCATTCTTCCACAGCTGCACTGGGGTCGAATAAAAATCAGCATAGTACAATAACTGCAGTACAGTTGTAAAGCAGGAAAATGGGATCTTTGCTTTGATCTTACAGAAAAAAACGTATAAGAAAAGGATAATTACAATTACTCCCCCTCATGTAAGGGGGAAACTTGCTGATAATCAAAAGCTTATTAATTACCAATGCCCAACATCCTTTGCTAAACCGAATGACACACATCTAAAACTTCACACACAAACAGGTTAGGCACTGGAAGCAGTCACCCAGGAGTCAAGGCTATCAACAGGAACATGACCTCAGAACAAGAGCAAACAGCCTCATTTAGCATTATCAAAGCTGAGCCATATGCCTTTCTAGACTTTTTGCTGCAGATGGTCATTTCTCAGTTTCTTATATTCTTACATGCTTTGAGTTGAAACCTTCAATGTGAGGAAAAAGCACTGAGAAGCCCAATTATGTGAATGAGTCATTCTATCCTTAATCCCCAGGGTCCCAATTGGAAAACATGCTAAGCAAGATGAATTGCTTTCAGAGCTTGAATTTAACTTTGAAGAAATACACAGGGAAAGATTATGCTGCTGCATCAAAAAAATTATTTTGTAATTTCATCTTTTTCTAAAGAATCTGAAGCACTGACAGTAATTTATAGCATAAAAGTTTAAGGGCCTCCTGTTTAAACAACTAATGCCTCATGATGGCCATTTAGGTAACAGAAACTTCTGCTTTGAATTTCATTGGGGAAAAAAATACCTCAAGTCACAGAGAAAAAGGCTAAAAATATAATTAGCCTGACTGTATGCATTGAGCTTTTTTTGGTTTAAAGCCAAGCACTGTTCAGTACCACTTGTGTAAAATTTCAGAGAACTCACCTCCAAAAACTTGGTCTAGCTGTTCAGAAACATCTAGAAAGTGGGAGAATGAAGTTCACTTTGGCTGAGTTGGATTAGACTCTTTAAGTGTTTAAATCCACATCCTCAATGATTACCCACTTCAAGAGACGGAGGTGGCTGAGGAAGCCAGAAAGCCATCTAACCAGGGCAACAGAAGAGATAAAGACAAAAGATGCACCTGATGTCCCAAGAAAACAAAAGCAACTACAGAAAAAGAAACCACCAAAACCATGCAAACACACAGCCAACAACATGAATTTACCAGCTCAGAGTCAGGTATGCATAGAAGCAAAATATGAGAAATTTTGAAAATCAGAGGAAGATAGCTACTAAAAGTAGAGAGCAGCTGAGGAAGAGAGAGGTTTTGCTTTAAGTCCAAGAAAGCATATCCTAATAAAGGTTTCAAAGTATTTTATAGACCATGTCTTAAGTATTTTAGACACTTAAATTCATAGCCTCGAGGCTTCCTCTGATTCAGTGTAGGCTAGTTCTTGCTCAGTGTGGAGGCTTTTACAAGAGCTAGATGTGAAGCTGCATTCCTCAAGTTAAAGTCCTGTCTTACTTGGGAGACAGCAAACCTTTCTAAGCTGTCCTCAACAGCCTTCCTAAAAGGAAAATATTTTCCTTCTCAAAAGGGCTACCAGAATCCACATGCATTACTATTGCTGCCATGAATTTTCTATTGCCCACCCTAAAAGTCCCACAATCAATATTTTAACACTATGAGGAAGTGAGGCAGACTCAAAATTAAGCCTCCTCAGTCCCACAGGGACAGCAGCTCATTTCTCCAGCTCTAGTTGAGGTTAATAAGTTCTGTTGCCAAAGCCCTGCTAGACAGCCTACAGCCACTCTGCCCCACAGCACAACTACGCAGGAAGGAGGGCTGGATTTATATCTCCAGAAGGCAATGGTATTCACACATTGTTGAAACAAGTGGAGAAAAGGTCTTGCATTAAGGGGCTGACATTCAGGTCCAGCTGTATCTGAATTCTGATATTACTGGGTCACCTCTCAAACAAGGAAAATGTATAGTTATTCTGGCTGTACTTTAAATGCTAGAGGTTATTTCCCTNGGGGCGGGCACGTGTTTGGCTATAATTAGTTGATTTTCTTGTGAAAAAGCAGAAATATCTTCCCCCATATTTGCTTTAACCACTCTGCCAAAAATCTGTCCAAAATTTACCTGAATGACCTTCAGGTAAAATACTCAGGAGTGTCTAATTTGGCCAACCTCTCACAAAAGGGTTAAGAGTCTAAAGGAAAGCTTGTAAAAAAACAGGTTTTGTCTATCTCTTTTTACAGAGTTAAAGAGAAAAAAAATGCTTTAAGTATGAAGGGTATATTGAACAGTTCCACCCAGGGACTGGTGTAAAAAGTTGAAAAATACTTCATTCCTATGCTGTGTTTAAGTAAGCTTCACAACTGAGAATCTGTTGATATCCATTAACAGACACACACAGATTCTCAATGAAGATGACAAAATTTAAGAAGGATTCCTATGAACAGAACTTTTCAGGATAATTCAAAATTAAGGGTTTTATTTCTCCATATTTCCCTTGTATTGTTCATTTACCACAAGCTTAAGTCTACGGTAGCTTTCCTCAGGCTCAGAAGGGTCCCCATGCTCTCCCCTGGTCCCAGCTGTGTGGGTATTTCATGCCCACCCCCACAATGTACCACACCTTTCAGCAGCTCTTTCACTGCAGAAAACACACTGTGAGCCCCTGAGAGCCAAATCAGTTTTTTGACTTGTGCCTTGTCAAGTCACAGTACCCAATGACTACTGACACTGACCAAGAAATAGCATTTAACAAAAGAGTTTAAAAATGAAGCTTTGAAGGAGCATCAAAAGCCCAAACTTGTAACTGCCATGATCAAAGCCATCTAAACAACACAGAAGTGAACAAACTTTTTAAAGGGAGCCAAGAGAAGCAGCTAAAAAGGCAATTCTTAGAATGGAGCACAGTGTGTACAAAGATGTCATATTGGCAAGCTTGAACCATTTATTTCAGCAAGAGCTGAAAGACAGAAAGGAGAATGGCACAGTACAACAGGAAAGCAAGGAAGGCTGTGAACTCCAGGAGGTGGAAATTGTACAAAAATGAGCAAAAGAAGGAGCAAACTCTAGCAAGTAAGATAATCCAGAAGTGTTAGAGGACCAATTTGCAGGCATAAAAAAAAAAGTTTATTTTAAAATACATTAAAAAAAGCAGAAAGTTCTGCCAGAGAAACTATAAATATGAAACTAGTGGAAGATCAAGGTGTATCTGGAACCTTGGAGAAGTCAAGACTAGCAGATATCTTCCCCACTGAGTGTATGTCCACTGTGGAAAAAGTTGAGATGTTTCACTGCTTTCCAAATGGCTTAACATGTAAATCACACAATAAAAAGATACTAGGAATGGAAATAAATGGTATCAAAGTCAATATGGCACTGGCTTAACAATCCTAAGCCACCTAAGGATCAGGACCGAGGTGTCACAGCATATATCACAGTTGAGACAGCCACGACACACAGAGTATCATCACACAATTTCAGAAAGCTTCATCCCATACAGAGTAACATCATACCACATCAAAAGTCTTCAGGCATCTGCCCATACAGAGTAGTATCATTCCACTTCAGAAAGCTACAAGTATCTACCCTTCTTGTCCTTCAGCCCAACCTGTTATACCCCTCATGTTCATGCATTGCACCTCTGTGCCCTCTGTTCCCTTTGGTGGTTGCTCAGCGCCCCTGGGCACTCCATGGCTCATTGCTGTCACTGCTGTTCACCTGCTTCTCACAGCTGTACCCAGTGGGGATGAGGCTCGGCCACAGCCCCACTCCCAATCAGCACAAACTGTGTGCCTACACCCAGATCTTCAGAGTCATAACTAAAACTTCTTCAGGACCACATGACTAAAAGCTGGCAAAGACAGGATACCGAGCAAGATGAACCAAGCAGCAGCTTCTCACAGATGCATATTCTTTTAAGAAAGAATGAAAACACTAATAGCAGAAGCAGCAGCAAGCAATTGAGACAATTGAGACTGCTAAACTGACATTGTTAAACCATCAATGTGGTCCACTGCTTGCAAAATGAGAACTGAATCATATCACATGGAAGCAGTTTGGGCATTTGCACATTCTGTGTACAATCTTTTAATGTTTTCTTTGTTCCCAAACATAAGAGACAAAAGAGCACCTGCCAACATGACCATTATCAAAAATATTCATCCGAACAGCTTGGTCTTATCTTACAAAAAAGGACATCTCCCATGGGCACTGTGACATTAGAAGTATAATCAACATCAGGGGACAAAAGCTACTCATTTCTGTTGTCGACCAGACAGTTATGGAACAGGGACAGAAATTCAGGTTCAGGTAGAAAAAGTAGATTAGAATTACTGCCTAAACAGAAACAGATAAGTATTTCCTGAAAGACAGGTTTACACAGCAGCCACTTCTAGGAAAAAAAAAAAAAAAGGAAAAGGGAAAAAAAGTGTCCTTTTTGTAAAATAGAGTTTTTACCAAGATTTCCCACAAAAAGAAAAACCATTTTAGCAATTTGGAGCAGTTGTTCTAGTACTACTTGTACTAGCTGTACTAGTGCCTTCTCCCAGTTTTCATGAATTATTTTAGTTCTGCTCCTTCACTGTTTTGTGAAATAAATGAAACAAGATGTTTTCAAGATGGACTAAAAGTTCACTTGACCCAAGGGTGTTTTGGGTCGGTTTTTTCCAGTGTTCATTTCAGCAAGATACAGGAGCTCTCATACAGCTGTACTGAAGGAAGTTTTCAGTTTGGTGTCTGAAAGAGGGAGAAGTTATTTTTACTGCCCTGTTTCTGAAACTGCTCTTCATCTTTTTTACTATATGGCAGTGCTGTCAGCTGTGTCCTACAATGAAGTTCCTTCTACGCTTTTTTAAGCAAAGGCAACACACCACTGAAGAAATGTTATTTCCTCCAGTAAAAATCACTGCTGCTGGAGCACTCTGGCATAGTTTCCTCAATGTGTTAATTTGCAGCGTCAAATCTTAGAAGAAAGTCATGGGCAGCAAAGTATTGGTTGTAATTGAAAACTCCTGTTAGTACTTCAGGGCTCTAATCACACTTTCTGCTATCCCTCCTTTTAAATAAAATTTTAAATATAAAACATTAGAAGAGCAAAAAGCCCAGGTGAGGTTGATATCAAACTACAGCCTGAAGTTAGTAATGTAGTCTCTCAAAAGTTTATAGACTATGAGGATGCACAAAATGAAATGGAATTATGTCTGCTTCCCCTTTCAGGGAACATCATAGGTGAATGAAAGAGTTTTCTTCCTCCTACTATTCCTTCTAAGTATTTCTATTTCTACATAGTAGAAATTAATCCAAACTCAGTGAAGCGTCTTTTCATTGGGATTTACAAAATGTCAAATATACCTTCCATTCTATACCAACAATAAATAACTACTATGTTAGATATATCTTATCTATCAACATCTTTATATTTCAGCTCCACTGTCATTCAAAGGAATGATATGACAAATGCAGATCAACACACAACAGCCACACAGGGCAATGGAGCAGCACTAACAGCACAGGTTTGGAAACCACTGGCAACCCTAACATTGGCACTCAAGCCTGAAGAGTATTCCAATCTTTTCAAATTCCAGTTCTTTTGTGATCTAGTGCTACTGCTTCCTCCTGAGTATTTCAGAAGCATCTCACACAGCACAAAACACACGGTATGTGGAAAAATATTTGTTGCACTTGGTAAGGTGGAATGTTTCTCCAACACCATCTTCCTTTGATACAGATGCACTACAAAATACACTACTGGACCAGCAAACCCACCAACAAAAGAGCCTAACAGGAATCTTGGAGATTTTTCAAGGGTTCAGTTCTAGGTGTGACACTAACTGTGCATGCTCCTGGAGGGGTCAGGATCCCAAAGTAGCCCTTGCTGCTGGCCACTCACTGCCTTCCAAAACATTTCTCTTTGTGACACTAGACAATCATAGAAGGAAGTAAGTCTGAAGAAAGATAGATTTACACTGGATATTAGTAAGAAATTTACTGTGTGGGTGGAGATACACTGGAACAGGTTGCCCAGAGAGGTTGGAGGTGTTCAAGAACAGGCTGGATGATGCTCTGTGTAACCTAGTCTAGTGGAAGATTTCCTGCTCATGCAAGGGAGGTTAGAATTAGATGGTCTTTAAGAACCCTTCCAAACTAAACCATTCTGTGACACTTCTGCTCACATTTCTCCCCTCTAGTTCAGTCTCTCCTTTAGGTATTTCACTTTGCTAATTCTACCTCTAGGCTCTTTTCCAGAGCAGATCAGCATGTGGAGAACAGCTGGGGGTCTGGCATTGACATGATCCCTTCCCTTCCCTTTCCACTCTGACCCATACTGCTGCCCCTAACTCAGCTCTGGATCCTGCAAACAGCAAGAAGAGCCATCTCCCAGAGCTCATCCTGCTTTCCATCCTGCAGCAGCTTGGGAGCCTGTTTAACCAGCGCTGCTTAGATGGAGACCCCGAGTGCCAAAAACTCTTCTCGCTGTCACAAGGGGCCGCTGTTAGCTGTTCATCCGGACGAGGGAGTTTGGGAAGCCTTCCATGCATCAGCATCAAGCAAAATTCTCAGAGCAATGAAACTGAGCGTTCAAAAATGCAGGAACAGCTCCTGAACTAGAAGCATATAGGTTTCTTCCAGGCGAGAAACGTCTTTTTTTTTCTTTTTTTCCGTACAGGATTTCGATTACTGCTGCTGTTATCAGGGAACGGAGCCAGCGTACCACTATGCTGCTTATTAAGAAGCCACAGAATTACAATACTTGAACTGACCTTTAGACAGTGCAGATGGCATGCCAGGCTGAATTAGTGAAACTGGATATTGTCATGGTTGCCCAGTATACAAATTAGGGAGGAAAACTATTCCCTGGGGAAAACAAGCACATAAAGACTTTTAAGTAATGTGCGTGCAAGCTTCAGTCATAGCCAAAATACAGGATATGATGCTGAATGACACTAGACAGACAAAAGAAACCCAGGGGACCGCTGTATTTCAGATCTTAGGATGGCATCAAACTGTACAGCTGAGTCTAACACACCTAGGGCAATACTATCCTTATGATTATTTGTATTACTAAAGCAGCAAGACAGTAAGGGAACCTCAGTCTGAACCTGATTCATCATTATTCTCTGCAGCGTCTAAAAAAAATATTCTTAGCTCAAATTAAAATATAAATGGATTTTAAAATGACTGCAATTTCTCTTCAGCTTGTGATCACAACATCAGCCTGGTTTCTTGTGCTTAAAGGATCTGTTAAAAAATGTCTCTGCTATTGTATTTATATTATTAACTTCAGAACTTGCCCAAATGAGTTGTCAGCCTCTCAGGCTGAAGGATCCTCCACCCAGCCTTGTGGATTACATTTCTGGTTGTGCTCACTGTTGCTTGGGTAGGAGAAATACCTAAGATGGTACTCACAAGAACCGGGATTACAGAACATTGCTTGGTTTGAACTTCAGTGCATGTTGCTGCTCCCATACCAGTAAACTTCTGGTTTAAGCTGCAGAGAGGGGTCTCTCCTCCCTTTTTAGAACCAGGCATCAGTAAGGGTGAAACAAGTGATTACATTATTCCTCTGAGGTAACAAGGATCTAAACTGTAAGCAAATTAGTAAAGACTTGGTTTATATAAAATTGCCACAAAGTCCTGACTGCTGCACAAACTGACTGAAGGTGGGCATTAGAAGGAGCAGTAGTCAGTCCAGAATCTGCATTAGTAAACAATAGAAAAAAATGTGATGAATTTTCTTCAACAGGACAATAATAAAACAAATACAAGGAAATCACCTTGTGAGACGTGGACAAATATCTGTTCTTTCATCATGCTTACACATATCTTCTCCACCTCCTTTTCAGGAAACTGTACTAGAATATAGAGATTTTTATCCCTTGGTCAATCTGGCCTCTCATACAGGCTCATGTCCCTTCAACTTAGCCCCAAAGCAGCTCAGCTCTTTGCAGGATTCCCACTTACCACACAGCTCCAGCCAGACAAGCAGCCCTTTTGCAGCTTACCTCTGCTGAAGGCATTACCCCCAAACTTCTCCTCTCTGCCTGTTTCCAAATAAAGGCTGTGCCAACCTTCCCATATCCTTGCCTTGATCCTGCCCAAGCCTCAGGTGCAATGCAGGACACTGAGGACAGACACTCCTATTAACCCCTTCATGTCAACATGCAGTACTTCATGCAAAGATTCATAGGAGTAAATTTTCAGCAAGGATCTGAAGAAAATTCACATGACAATCTGGATGGGGGCAAGAAAGACAACAAGGATTTCAGGAGTTTGTGGCTTCAATTACAAAGGGAAGAAATAACAGGCCTTTTACAATTAGGATTGTGCACCAGCAGCTCAAAAACAACTGTAAGATAAAAGTGTAGCCCTTTGCTTTATTAGTCATCTAAACAGACAGAAGCTGATGTCAGAATGAGACAGACTAATTCCCTTCCAAATATATGCACTGCAGCTTGCTTAAAGCCTCTATGCATTCCCTTTAACCATGACCCCACTGTTCAAATTCCCACTCTGGCTAATCTCCAGCTTGAACACATCCTTCTTGCCACTGTGTATTTGCAGTCTTCACAGAACAATAAGCAACATCACATTATCCTTGAAGATTTACCCCCTGGTAAATCCCCTTGTTAGACTCATCTAGCTTGTTAAAGAAATTCTCTTCCTACATTAACTGCAGATAAATTTGGGTCAACAATAACAACAATTTTTAATGTACATATTTGTTTGTTTGGAATTCCTTTTGTTCATTTGTTCACCTTTGTCCTTGTTTACTCATCACCATACTGACTCTTACTATCAGGTTGAAAGTTCACAGTTTTCCAGTTCTGTCAGCCAGCAAATAAACCTCAAAAATCTTAATACCAGTTCTCTTGTGACCAATTCAGCTTCTAAAACATACAGTTCATTGGTTTTAACAAGCACATTTACTTTCACACCAGATATGCTGTACAGTTGCACATGACACTTAATGCAGAACAGCTTTCCTGAAATAGCAAAATAATAGTTGTAAACAACATAGTATTTGTATAGTATGTGCTCTGAAGTTGTTGCTGTATTTAGAAGACAAAAAATACACAAAATTTTTCTGGAGGTCTTTTCTTGTCCATGCATATTTGTGTGTGTGTGCATGAGGGCATTTCTTTGGTCTGTAAATTGTTTGTTTGTCCATATCATTTTTTAAACATGCTGCATTGCTGAGTGAGAGGCACCTCAGGGTTTCATCAGCTCTTTGCTGTAATTGCTGTAATTGCTAATACTCTGTTCCACCATGAAGGATATCTGTTTACTGTATTGTAACAGCATCCTTAAGGGTGCACAGTGAATACATATTTAGAGAGAGAGAAAATTACCTTGAAAAGCAAATACAAAGATGGAGGTGGACAAAAGGCTACAGTAATAAGACAGTCCATTAAAAACACAGTTAAATCAATAGAAAAAAACAGAAAAATTGGATAAGTTTCTAGAGCACCCACCAACACTTAATAATATGTGGTTGCAAGGGACAACTACATCAACTAGGGAAAAACATCCTTTTTTTAAAGCTTTTCACTATTATGTAACTTCTTTACAGTTAAGTTGTGCCCAAAGGGCTTTGCCTGCAAGAAAGGATACAGAACTATTCTAGGAGACAGTCCTGCAAGATACATGGATGCTACACTTTCAGGGACACCTTAAATCCACTAAAAAATCCCATAACTGACAAAAAAAATCCAAACCAAAAACAAAGAAACAAACCTACAAACAAAATAAACCAAAGAAGGAAACAACCACCCAAACAAGCATAAAGCCAACCAAAAAAATCAAATGACAAACAAACAAGAAAAAACAAACAAAATCTCAAACAAAACAAAGCCCCATAAAAATAATAAAAAAAAAAGAACACAAAAACCCAAACAAAAAAACCCAGTTCTGAATGTGTTCAGACAATGCAATCAAGAAGAGCAGACACATGCAGTGGACTGTGCTGGAGTACCAGCAGTCTGTCCTGGCCATCACTGGCAGCTCTGCTGTCCTTTCCCTCACCTTCCCCTGAGAAATCCAGCTCCCCACCTCTCCACTACCTTCTGCTTGTACAGCCTTTAGAACCAAACCAAGGAGTCCATGTGAGACAGCAGTTGAATTTACCCACAAAAACCAAGTACTTCAGAGGGCTGAATGAATTAGGTTGATTAGAGGGCCAAAAGTTAATTCCCATTTTTTCCTTATGAACTGCAATACTGTGGTTTTGGCACTCTCTAAACCAGTGAAGCATTGCTATGATTCTATAACCCACTGAGATTTTTTACCTTTCATAAGTGTTTGATCAGAAAAGACCCATTCTCTTCTCCACCCTTCATCTACCTTGTTTCAAGCACTCATTCCTCCTTCTAATTTGTAACTACTGAGAGGTCTTTGTCACACTATTCTACTGTGGAGGACGAGATCTTCTTTCTCCTTACACACAGCATCTGCAAATCATGGGTTGCTTCATCTCCCCAAGAAAAAGTGTGTCTTCTAGTACGTGTCATAATAGGGCTAAGGCTCAGTTTAAGAATTTTTCTCAAGAATTCTGTTGTGTGTATTGAGCCAAGTTTTAAGGTTCATCTGGCGTAATTTAACATTTCTTACTTAGCCCTGGAGAAAAATGCAAAGCTAACAACATCCACGGTAATAAGAGATGGAAAATGCCTTCCTTATGATTAAATATATATTTATACTAGGGTTTATCTCCCTGATTCAGCTGTTTTCTTGGTTTAGCAGGAAGTTATTTTCCTCGATTCATGTACTTTTTTTTTTTCTTTTTCTCCAGGACTTAAGAAATGCATAAATATAATAGCTGTCCAGAGTGAGATACATAAATGCATCTGGTATTTAAACTGCCTCTCACACAGCACAGGATTTTCTTTTCCAACTCAACTATCTACTTCTTTGTTTTTCAGTTCCCAAAGCAAAAGAGGGGCCTTAGAGGAGATGATTATAAGATCCATGTTCCTAGTGTATCCAAATGCCACTTTAAGTTCAAATTCCATTTTAAAAATCCTTCATTCCAGTCAAACCAAGAACACAACTAGCTTACTAAGGAAGAGCCATAACAAGGCTCTTACAATGATACCAAGAACATTTGATTGCTATTAAAGCCATAAATCATCACACAGAAGATGAACTTCATGATGATTACTTAATTTGCTATTACCTGAAGGAACAGGATAGGTGTTAGGAATAATACACCAGAAAAGGCAGAAAGATGGAAGAGGCTGTGACGCTATACAGGGCTTGACCTTCTTCTTCTACCTCACTGGGTGATTTCCCTTGCAATATTTACATCAGGACAACTGGCTCCCTGATGGAGTTGTGCCAGTCTCCAACTCCTGTCCAAACAGATCCCACTCCTTGAAGCATGACAGGAATTGCATATTTTGACAGTAGATCTGCCTCCTTTCCTTCCACAGTAGGTTCTCCCAGTAGCAGTGTCCACAGAAAAGTAACCTTAAGGTCCAGTCACCTAAACCATATTACTTTTTTTTTGTTTTTTTTTTGTTTGTTTGTTTTTTTTTTTGTATCTGCTTTTACTGAGCATAGCTTTACACTCATTCAAACACAGCAGGAACATGTAGCACAGCTGGGAAGTTTGAAGAGGCTACGGTAATCAGTAAGGAGTAAAAAAAGAAAGGAAGGAAGAAAGAGCTGGATCTTGTCTAGTCAATGACAAAGAAGGTTTTGTTACATTTTTGAGCACTCGCTTTTTCATACCCATTTGAAAAGAGTATTTGTCTCCCAAAAGAAAATTATTTTATATCAGAGTGAATTCAAATGGAAACACAAGGCATATGACAGAGGGACAAAGGGCTCACGTGAGAAGAAAGCTTTCCCAGATTTTTTAACCTCCCTCTCCTGACAGACTTTGAAAAGCAGAAAGGATCTTAAAAAGAGAATTTACCTTGATTTGGCACTTTCTCATGTCCATCAACTCCATACATGAAACGAGAATACTCAAGCAAAGCTTCCAGGCTCTGGCATCTAGGTCTAGAACAGACCTTGCCTAGAAGCAAAAGCAAAGCATCTGGAAATACAAATTCTCTACTTTCAGACAAAATTTCATTTAAGAACAAAACATGCACTCCTCAAGAAATCTTGACAAAACTCAGATATCCTTCCCTAGAATGGGGACACCAGCCATTGCTTCAGCGTGGGCTGAGTCCCTGCTCACAGGAAGGACATGGTTGTGGAGTTCAGGGTCTCAGAGCTCCTGTGCAATCCTACAGCTCCCCCATGAAGCTCCATAAACACAATTTTGCTCATTAACAGGGGGAGGCACCAGGCTTTACTCTGACCTGGCAGTGCAGGGTCTCAGGGCTGTCTGTGCCTTGACCCTGGCTGTACCTGCCGGGGACAGAAACTCCTCCTACTCTGATCTCCAATCAACACCAGGCTCCTCTCCTGGCTCTGCCTAACCCCGGGGATCCCTAATACTTGCTGGTCTACATGTACATCCAAATCCCATTTACCCACTGTGTTCTTAATGTCTAAATTCAGAATGGAATTTGTAGAAAACAAACATACACAAAACAATAACAAGCCCCTCCTCCCCCAGTACCTGCTGCAGACAGTATGTATGCCTTCCTGGTTTTTCAGCAGACTGGGAATATGTGTTATCATCTCATTCCTAATTCCACTGCACTGAAGTTCACCTTGCACTTCAATGACAAAATATTTTCTTGGTTGTGTCCTCCAGCTTTGCTCTGAAATAAGCCAGTGTCATGCAACTACAGCTCAATGCCACACATGCACCTGACATGGTCGTGCAAATGCAGGCTAACCTGAACAGTCACACAGAAAAGAGACATTAAACAGATCAATGGAAAAAAAATTGTAACAAAACAAAACAAACAAACAAACAAAAAAAAAAAAACTTATTTTCAAGTGTGGAGTTGAATCACACACACACTGGAACATGTCTAACAATAGTGGAAAAATACACACACATACACACACAACTTCACTAGACAGTCCTCTAAATTTAGGTTGTCTCTCCTATGTACAGAATAAAATAAGGCACAGATTCTCTCTGGACTCATCAGTACCATGTATGCCTGGGAGGAAAGCCTAACAATTTAATTTTGCCTTGTTTTCTCAAGACCTTTCCATTTCCTCTTTCTGTGTTGCACAGCAGTGTGCCTTACATTCAGTGATTGCCATTGCTGCAAAAAGCATATGGGGAAGAACATAGTGGGGGAAAATGGCTCTGCTCTCTTCCTTAAGGACCACCCATGTTTTAGCCCCACTTTTGTGATGTAGGGATCAATTCAATCAGATTTATTGGTATTTTTTATGCAGACTTCACTAGACTGGAAACAGATTACACTTAACTCAAGCTTTCAGATTAAAAAATATTTAAATAAATTTTTTCTTCTGCTACTGCCCATATTTTCATTTGCCTTCAAGAAAATGCATGACAATGGAACACACCTGAAAACAATTCTAGTAATCATTGAAAGGGGGACAGTAAAATTTGGAAAAGAATTTACCTTTAAAAAAAATCACATTATAGATGACAAAACCCACTGAAATAAGAAAAAACACTATGAAATCAAATGCATTTTATTTTCTTTTACTCTCAGTATACCTGTTGCCTACATACAACAGGCAGGTGAAGAATGAAGTAAGGCAACAGACAATGAAGTAAGAAAATCCAAAACTGTGCCAAGTATTTCATGAGTCATTTAAATTACAGATCTGTTTCCACTGTTTATTTGGTTTACTCCTAAAAGGTTTTTAAATATCAAAAGATCTGGCAGTCCATTCAATAAGATAGCTCAGCACTACTTGGTGAATTTTCTTAGTGATTCTTGAGGCTTTAGCAGCACTGGCAAAAAATTTACTAGCAGTGCACAAGACAAATGCACCATAAACAAAGCCTGTCACTTGTTTTACTTGCAGACCACAGAATTAAATCAAATTAAGGTAAAATAAAACATAATAGAAAAATCTCAGCCCATAACTTCGTGAACATTGTTGTTCGTAGTAAGAACATACATGGGAAAAAAAGAGTACTTTACACATACTATATAATTTACAAATTATTTCAGCAGGTTAATCAGTAAGAGAAAAAAGGACCATCATTTTTACTAACTATGGACCCTCTCTCTGTACTGACAGACAGGTAGTTACAACAGATTAGAGTTTTTTTTTCCTGTCTGGGATACTTTGTTACAGGCAAACAAAACTCATTATAAAGCACATGCTGATCCCAAAAAATACCACTGAGACCAGGGCCTAAATGTCTGGAGAAAATCAAAGCAAGACTACAAATATATCCTCGAGTATGAAAAGAGAGACAGTTCTTAATAACTAACAATCCACATGACAGGCAAAATGACAGATATATTTCTGCATGATAGGGCAACCTGGCAATCCATTTTCTCATATACAGAAAAACCTTCAGTACCTGAAAAATGATAGACAAAAATAGAAGGGATAGTTAATAGCAGTGAAAGAAGCTCATAGAGATTATATACAAAGATAAATGAGTATATCATGAAAGACTTTAAAATTGCGATTAAAAAAAAAACCCAAACTTTTTCAAACTTCTCTCAGAAAATAAAAAAAGGAAAAGAAAAAAAAATCCACATAAATCTCCAAACTTGTACTGGAAGGTTTTGTACCATTTATTTGTTTATTTTACTTTATTCAGCAGACAGCTTTTTTGCTGCTTTGTTTTTTGGGTCATTTCCTCCTGATATATATTTGAAATTGTACTCTAATTGAACCAAACCAGTCAATAATGCTACATAAATTTTGCCAAGAAAAATTGCATTGTGTTCAAATTATCCCACATCATTTGAAAAGTAAAAAACTCAGGAGTTGGCTTTTAGATTACTTTTTCCCCATAAAATCACAAGAGTTCTTCAGTTATAATGAAATAGCTGCAAGTTCAACCATCTCAATTAAAACATTTTAAGTATTATATTTGGATTCTTTATTACTCAGGTAGTTGTTTACCAAAGATAATTTAAAGTGGATTCAGTTTACAAATAAGTTGTTGGGTCACTAGCTATAGAATAGAAAATTTCTCAACATACTAATTAAAAATATTAATAACTACCACTGACACGTGCTAGCTGTAACCTTGAGTTACACTCACAGATAAAAGAGCAAGTCATTTTCCACCTCTATTGCTTTCTTATTGTGTCAGCTGAATTTGCTACAAAATGCTAATAAAAGGAGTTTTTCTTCTTTGAACATTGCTTTGATCCATTAACTAGATGAAAAGCACTAGTTTATTTCATATAAAGCACTGAATGGTGAACATTTATCAAATAAGTCAGATAGAATACAGATAAGGAAAATAAGTCTTTTTAGGGGATGATACGTTTATATGACGTCACAACTACTGGAGTTTAGAAAAAGCTTCAGAGTTTAATACCAGAGGTGTTATTTTGTATTCCCCTTACTTTATATATAATTAAAAATATACAACTTTGGAAATTTTCTGCCTTATTAACAGCTCCACTGTTTCCTCCTCTCTTGAAGAAATAATAAATATGATTGACATCACTGGTATTTATCTGTTACAACAGGCTGCAGACCAGTTCCTCACACATAATCAGGGGAATATCACAGGAATCACAGACAAAATGTTGGTCACCCATTTTCAGCAAAGAAATTAGACACTTGTTCCAAAATAAATCCAAAGGATATGTGCACCTGTCTAAGAAATCACAATGATATAAATATGCATAAAATCTGCTGTGGAATTCTAAATCCAAAAAGCTTCTCTGAAATGGATCACTATACCAATTTCAGTAATAATTCAGATAAATTCAACTAAGTCAATGCACATTTTCAAAGTGACAGCCTTTATTCTATGTCCCAGATCACATAAAAAGTATATGACAACTTTATATGATGTTTTCCTATATTTAGATTTAAAACCAAGCCTAAAAGGAGCATGTCTTTTCATTATGGAGATTAAAGTTATATGAAAAGTTCTAGAGATGTTATTAATGGCAGAAAACTCAAACTTTAGAGACAACATACCTTCAGCAGACCTTGTATCTAAACACTGCTGAAATTAATCACTCATGTCAACAAAGAAAATGTGTATCTAATCAACATAATTGAAATTGATGGTACTAAAAATTGCTGGCTAATATATAACTTTACCTAGCATAGATGACTTTTGAACACGTCTGCACTTTCATATGTAGGTTATTGCTGCAGAATTTTTCACAGTTGAAGTCCCAGAAGGTAAAAAGTGTAGAGAAGGTGAAATTGGCAACACAAAACTGATCAAACACTTCACCCAGTACATCACAGAATGGTTTGGGTTGGCAGGGACCTTAAAGATCATCCAGTTCCAATTCCTCTCCATGGGCAGGGACACCTTCCACTAGACCAGGTTGCTGAGAGCCCCATCCAGCTTGGCCTTGAGCACTTCCAGGGATGGGGTATCCACAGCTTCCCTGGGCATCCCGTGTCAGTGCCTCACCACCCTGATAGTGAAAAAAATTACTAAGAAATCTTCCATTAGCACTTTGCTTACGTGCATGCTCTGAATTTAAGTAATTCCCTACGTTTTTTCATAACTTTGAGGTTTTCCACCAAGAGTGAAGTAACTATTCATGTTTTTCAAGACCTGTAAAAAAACATCATTTGACCACATCAGACTAATAAGTATTAAACAACAGGTTGAGTTAAAAATATTATAAATTCTTATTTTATATAAAAGCTTAAAAGAACTTGGCCCAGAAGCCTAGTGTATGTAAATAATTATAATCTTGTGAATAGTTTCCAGCATTTTCATGAGTAGAAGCTAACTGGGTACCTTTTTTTAATAAACTAGTGAGAATAAATACACTTTATGGCAACCATCCCAATTCTCAAGCAGTAAAGATATTTATATTACTTTTGACCCTTTCATTATGCATGCTGTCTTCTCATGCAGTTTTGATTTGCATATTTAACTTTTTCCATTTTGTTTTAGAATGCAAAACAGTTTCAGCAAAACAAGAATTTTTATTTTCAAAAATTAATCATGGATTAATGATGTCAGATTTCTAAGCCAACAGATTTAATGGTATCCCCTTAGTGAGTGCGTGTACAAGTGGTGCTTATTGACTGATTAATCACCAGATTTATTTTATTCTGTTTTACTGTCTTCCCATTTTCTTCATATTTTCTAAGAGACATGGGAAGTTTATTGTTGAAAGAGGGGAGTAATTACCAGGAAAGAGAATGGCCAGAAAAAGTAGAGAGCACAAAATAATAAATACCTCTGTCTTACTGTCCCAGGCTGAGGATTCAAGGATGGAAGTGAAATGAGATCTGCAAGGGCAGAAATTAAATGTTCAGGTGAAACTGCTTCAGAACTGAAGAGAAACTCTGGGGCTGAGCTTGAGGATTGTGACTGAGTCAGACAAACTGGATTTCTCAGCAAGAGGATGGGACATGTAGAGGGAGATAACACAAATACTAAAAAAGTTGCAAGATTACTAAGTGTTAGATAAGCACAAGCCCACACAAATATCTTGACATGAGGATGTAAAACCAGCAGATGAAATGAATACAATCAGCCCTGAATAGGACTTGTGAGGAATCACAAGACACAGGTCATGTTACCTGGAACAAGCTGGACCAAGTGACAAAGTGATGTAGTGCTGACCACTGACTTCAAGAACATTTTACAATCTCCCATCACTGCTTCAGATTTTTCCTGAGCAGATACAGGAATAAAGACATGTCTTACATGTTCTGAATAATATTAACTATCTCAACATAGCAGGTATCCTGCTTGCAGTTTCAAAAAAAAAAGCAAGATCTTCCTCTGAAGGCAGAATTGCCCTCTCATGCCTCATTGCCTCTGAAATATATATTCAGGTACAAGAGTAATAGAGACAGCATTTCTATTCCCTGGATGTATTGTACCTTTTCCTCATAGAGGAAACATTTCTCAGAGCTGTTACTTGTCTTTACTCTTTGAAGAGCACTGTATTGAAAACACAAAAGTGTTTTTTGATTACTGAGCAATATTAAATGTGTTCAATCCTTTCTAAAGCACCTCTGATATGTCACTTGTTTTGTCTTTGAGGAAAACATCAAACTTTGAGATCCCTGAGAAGATTAAGTAACCTTTGTTGAACTCATGGTTTATTTTGTGACTAGGTTTTATATTGACACAACTCTTAACTACCCGAGGAGTTACTAATACTAATATGGATGAAGTCTAGTGTACCACACTGAGAGGAAATTAAAAGGTTACAGCAGAAGTCGTCACGAAATCCATTTTTGTTTATTAGTAAAATGAAAATAGTAGAAAATAAAAATAAATTATATAAAGTAGGAAATTACCTGTTAAAAGAAGTAAAGAAAATTAATATAAACAGCTGCTGAGCAGTACACAATTGCCAGTCCAGAAAAATTACTTGTTTGGCTTTTCTAGCCTCTATTTCTTCATAAACATTCTCTCCTTCTAGGATTCAAGTTTAGAAACTGCTCACAGTGGCATGTCATCTGGATGATTTAGTGGGACTTTTGTAATTTTCATAGGCAAATGGGGAAGGTAAATCACTGTCATTAACCCTATTATCATCTACACACTGTATCCAAGCCTACCCTGGGAGTACTGGGGATATCTCTATATATGTGTGTGTGCAGGGGAAGAAGGGTTGTGTGCAAACAGAAACAAGCAAATGAAAAGCCCCCAAACCTAGAAGTTGTTATTTGTAGACTCAAGCCTGAAAAGATTTCTGGAAACACTTCAGACAAGGCAAACTGTTTAAAAATTTCTTCCTGGATTTGCTGATGATACTCTAATTGAAGAAAATGGCTCAGCCCATATTTGCTGGATAAAAAATTAAAAGCAACTATGTTGCTGATTCTTTTTCTTTGTGAGATTCTATAGTGAAAAACCCATTCAATAGTTAGTACAGCATCTGAGGATTTCAATTCAGATTAAATCTTTGTGTTTTCCCATCAATTCTAATTGCAAATGAGTCCACATTTCTTAAAGGGCCCATTGTGAAGTGCTCCTTAGCATTACATCATGGAATTGTGTCATCACTGTTTCAATCAAGCTTTATTCCAGTGATTTCAGTTCATTAATAACAGCCTAAATATTGACTATGCACAACAATCCTATGCTTCTCCATTTTAAGCATTTTAACCTCTTCCAATCCCCCAGACTCAGCACCCACCCTACCCCACCCTTGGCTCATTCTTATCTAGCTTCATGTCAAAGATTACCAATTTTAAGCCTACCAGTTTCAATTTTTCCCATTCATTTCAACCATTTCCACTGTAACTTCTTCATTCATTCTCTGATGCTGCAAGCATTTTTCTGCTTTTCTACACTTGGTAAGAACTGCACTGGCTAGATTTTAATACTTAAGCTTTACTACAGTCAATTCTTTTTGTAGTCCCTTTCCAGTTCAGTGATTTCAATTCAAGACATGTTCCCTCTATTCCCCATATTTAAACAAAAGGAAAGCCAAAGAAAACATTCACTCAGACTGACAAAAGAGTCATATAAAAGAATACAAGAAGATATTGAAAGGTTTTAAAGTCGCTGCCAAGGAGGAAAAAATAAACACACAATGGCAGAATATTCAAAGGTAAATATAAAAATATACAACAAGAAAGTGAATGTTCTTTCTATTTTAAACCATTCTGTATGCTTTGTTAAAGAAGTATGCTATTTCCCTGACTGTAATAGATTCCTGTATAGAAAAAAAAAGAATACAAAGCAAATTTAAATGTTAAGTAGACAGGCTGAATTTGGTCAGCAGAGTGAGAACACCAGAGAAACGGGTGGGCTGGAATTAACGCAGATTTCTGAGTTTGCTTAATAAAAAGCACAGTAACAGCATATAAAAACAGGCTACAGCCTTGCAAGAAAAGAATACCAGCTAGCAATCTGAATGTGCAGGTACATTCTGGCTTTTGGCAGAGCTTTTTATTTTATTGCAGGAGTATTTAAACCTCTATAGTTAATGCAAGTAAGTGGTATCTACCAGGAACTGTGGATCTGTGCTCAGAGGGCAGGGCAGAAGAGTGACATGTTGTCATGACACTATAAAATGCTAGTGCCTTGGAAATCCTTATTCTTAACATTTTAAATGCAGACTTGAAGGAAGCAGAAGGCATCCACAAATGATAGGACAGTTCTGTTTCCTCAGTGCACATGTGTGGTAACCCAGAGTGCCCTCTCTCCAGCAGCCTTGCTTGTTTACTGGACTGCTCACATTGCAGAACAATCTACGTCAATCGTCTCTCAAAAGCAGTTGCTGGGGACCAATATCCTGAAGAATCACAGGACAAAGAAATGGACATGGCAAACAAATAGACCAGAACAACAGTATGAGGTAAGCAACCTCACTCTATATGTAGCAAGGCAGGTCTCTTAGTGATCTACCACTGGATGCACTGATTTGGAAGTCTTGGAGCCACTGAAGACAAAGCTGAGTATTAACTCGCCTATCTCAGCACCTGTGTGATGTATGACTGGGCTTCAAAAAATATCAGTTTCTGATCAAGATTTATAGCCCTGAACCTTACCCACTCTCATCCTCCCAACTTCAAAATTAGTTCCAAATTAATCTTTAAAATCAAAATTAGGAGGAAGCATGCTTAAAACAGTCAATTACAATATACAGCATTTCACTTTTCTACCCTAAAATACAGATAAGCTGAGATTAGTTATCTTTTCTGCTTGCAAAGTTTCAAAGATAAATTTCTAATCATCCTGGAGAATGCTTTAACAATTATATAATATGCCATTCTACAGTGAGAAGCTACTATTTCTTCCTTTTGAGGCCATTTCATATTGGAGGAGAAGAGAGTACTAATGCAGAGAAGAGTCCTAGTTCCATTTCTAAATGAAATTCCCTGTCCCAGCCATGTGGTGAATAGCATCTCACCTTAGAAACCCCAAAGCCAGAAGCAAAAGCAGACTGTGTTGCCCAAGAATTGTCATAACAGTGCTCTCTGAATACAAAAACTGTGCTCTAAGGCAGTGCTGAATGAAGAATTAAAAAGCTGGCACATTTCTCATCAATCTCTTGCATCATCTGCCCAAATTCATAGAGAGGATGCAATTTGCAGAGCTGTTTTATGATTATAACATGTAGGTAAGAGATGCCACAGATCGTAACTGGGAAAGAAACACTGAAATAAAAGACTTGTCAGGCAAAGAAAGCTGCACATTACAAAATAAAACACGGCAAAATTTCAGCACTCAGTCACTCCTCTAAAAGACAGAAGGAACAACAGCCAGCTTTTTTTTGTAGTGCAGCATCCCAACCAATGGTCTGATGTAATGAAGAGTAGATACCTCCTGCCATGAGATGAGCTACAACAAGCCTGCTGCCACAGCAGTTGAACTGTTGAGGAAGTGGGATTGCCCCATAGGTGTATCAGCAAGATTTGTGTACTGAACAGCAGCTGTCAAGGCAGGTTTATGGGGAGAACTAAATGACTGTGTCAGTGTGCTGGGAGAGCAGCCCAAGAGGCTGGCAAATGTAATGGTGAAAATGTCTCCAAGCACCACAGTGGAGAGGAGCTCTGGGTTTCCTTCCTTTCCTAGAGTGCTCAAGAACCATCAGCATCATAACTGTTCTCCAGCATAACAGGGGAATCACGAAGGTCTCAAAATAGTAAGGAACAGCACCAGACAGAATCTGCACCCACTTAATTTAATGCTAAGCATTCAAAAGAGCAGCTGCTCCTACTCTCCGCACTATTGCTCACCACAGAACACGCTGCCAGTTGGTTTACCTCATCTTTTCCCATCTCAGTTCTAAGATAGTTTCAGCTTTTCACTATGGAAATACCTGTTGTGATTGAGCAGAATAGAGCCTGCATTTATATATTTCATGCAGCTCCTGGGCTTTTCTGAAGGAGAGAATGGCACCAAAACATAAAGGATATCAGAAGCTGCTGCTTCTCTGCCATGGGCACCACAACTTACTCACCTCCCTGTTCCAGTACAGCCCTCCAAGGCCTTTCTCCCATGTTTGCATTCAAGTCAGCCCTTTCCAAGATATCTTATCTGCCATCAGCCTCCACAGCTATTTCCTCTGATGTAAGAAAACCACACTGTACCATGGTGAAAACTTCTCCTTAAGGAGACAAATGTTCTGCCTTTTGCCCTCCCACTCCATTCTCTGCCAGGCACCCACACCAGCATGCTCTCAGTACTTGCCCCTGTTACTGATCATCTCAGACCCATCTGCCAGGCAGTCTCCATTCTCTTACTCAGAGAACCAGCTGAATTGTTGATTTCTTCTCATGTTTTCTATATTTCCATCTCTCTTTTCAGATGGACGGTGCTCCCTCAACTCATCTAATGTCCTTGCTGTGTAGTTTTAAGAACTTCTCCATAGGAAAGCCAACCAGGAGCCAAGGAAAACCTGAGCCCAGCTGTGCTCAGACCACAGTCTCACAGAACCTAAGAGCAGCAGGCAGAGCCAGATGCTGACAACAGGCTCAACTGCTAGCCCTAGACAGGACAAAAAGAAGACTCAGGCCTTGCACTCATCCAGAGAGGCCAGGTTGAATTGACAGGAGACAGGACCAAAACTTACAAAAAACTACAACATTAGTTCAAGATCCGCCAGGAAACTTGGTTGGAGACAGAATGAGCAACAGGCATGTCCCAAACAACTCAAGAAAAACCAAATCAGGACTCTTTTATGACAGATCAGACCAGTTCCATATTTCTTCATGTAATAAGATCTTTACTAACATAGCTCACTACAATGAAGCAAACTCCGATTTAAATTATTTTAACATGGGGTGGCTGGCCCAAGTGATTTGCTTGTTCTTGTGCCCTGATCTTATCTTATGCTGCTTTCATGTAAAGCATAAAGTCACTCAGTTGTACTTTAAAGATGCATATGTAGAAAAAGTGTAGAAAATGTGAGGGCAGACAGACAGCCTCAGAGGATGCAACAAACAATACCAAGCTGCCTCTGAGATTGTCTGACTGACTCTGAATGTTGATCAGTATGAAGGAGCCTGATGTTGTTAGATCTGCTCCTCTGCAGTTTTCACAGCTTGCTTGTTTTGGGTGGCATCTTAGAGTCTCTAACTCTCCAGAATGTGAGTAAACACATGCAAAGCCTTAAAGAGTATTTTCTAGTATGAGGTGTCTCTGCCAAGGGAGGAAAGAGAAAGCTGTCCCACTCCCTGGTGGGGGAATGGGAAGGTGGTTCCTGCTGCAGCCTGACCCACATCCTGATGCCCATCTCCCACTCTGCAGAAATCCAACACACAGAGCAGCAGCAGAAGGCTTCTCAATGTATCATGACCCTTGCGGGTGCTTGGGTCACCCTTAGCTCTCATATAGTGTTTCTTGGTACTGACGCCTTAGGACATCTTCAGTCCCCTTTTCAAGACGCGTTCTGTCCCCTAAGCATCGCTCCCACCACACAAGCAGCCTTGGTCCTGAGCATGCTCTTTTCACAAGACTAAAATGGGATGGATGGAGTGATAGCTCCATTCCCCTGCGGGTCTGAATTGCAAATGTGTCACTGAACATCCCAGGAATGAGACAACAGCAGTTCCTGAATGGACCAGATTCCCTTTCTTTGAAACAAAATCCTGGGCTGAGCCTCATCGTCGCTCTACCTTCTGGATAAAAACACCTGACCTTGTGAAACTTCACAGCTCTCTCTGGGCAGCCAGCCCCTCCCTGTCCAGTGAAACACCCGTGGAGGTCTACTGAGGCAGTTCTGCCTCTCTCCACGTGTGGCTGCCCTTGATCTGCTATCCCCCTGATACGGGCTCCTCCTATTTTTACTCTTCTCCCACAGCTTGATAACCTACTTGTTATGCACCTACACGGACACATGCACTAACCTGCCGGGGGGATGGAGGGCGGGGGCTGCTGGTGGGTGGATGTGGGTGTCGGGGCGTGCTCGGCACCACCCTGCGCCCAGGAGCGGCGGCGCCGCGCTGAGGGGTTCCTCCTGCAACCTCCTCTTGTAGTGCGGGCTGCTGCTCTCCATCTCCAGTGATGGATGAGCTTTGCTCTCCTCGGGAAGCACTTGGAAGGAATGCTCTGTAGTGCCGACACATCTCCCCGGGTCTGCTGTTTATCGGGGCGGCGGGAAAACACGCTGCNTTCACGAGCGGCAGGCTGAGCGGCGGTGCTCCTCGCTCCGCTGCCCGCGGTGGTGTAAGACAACCGTGGGTGAATGGGAAGCTCGGGGTTTCCCTGGCACTCAGCCGTGCAGGCTGGGACTGCGGCGCCTGCCAGGGCGGGGGTGCCGCTGCCGCCACCGCCCTGCCTGTCCGCGCCCCTCCGC